>CALNHX010007195.1:0-77471 GCA_940337035.1 Agriotes lineatus
TAACCCTTGTGAATAGTTAACAAAGATCTCTAAAGGCTTCTGCACCATAAACTTTAGTGGATTTACTTGGAACTTCGTTAAAAAAATGGAACTCAACGAAAACAAGAATATCTAAAAGCATCATGTGAAGGATTCTGTACCCCAAACATTCCAAAAGTGTAACGTTAAAGCAACTTATGGGAAAATTAAGCATTACCCTTGATTTTGCATTAACGCAACAATTTAAAAGTTGATGAACAGCAGTCTCATTTTCCAAACAAATTATGTATAGAAATCACTAAAGTGGCGTTGGAAATGCGCACACGATTCATTCCAGACTATATTGTATTCTAACCACATAACATGTAATTGTTACTCGTTGGTAAGGGTAAAAGCTGCTCGAGGCTATGTTTGGTCTAATTTCAGTTATCGAGCGAACTTCACCTTGCAGCAGTGTTCTAAATGAAACGTCGCTTTTTGTTAAGCTACAGAAAGTAAGCAGTTAGTTGAACTCGGTTCGGATTATAGTCCACTTTAACGCTCTTAATTGACAAATAGCAATAGCCAAAAGTTCAAGACGAGCACCTTGTCAAAACAATTGGCTAAGATTGATATTTTTTAAATTATTCTGAAGCCAGTTACCAAAGAGCCCGTAAAAATCTGGAGTAATTGTTAATATTAATCTCAGGCGGAGATCAATGAGAATTTTCGAACATTTCCCAATCATATTTCACCAGAGTATTGCGTCGCAGTAGGCACAGTTTGCGAAACGGAGTGACACGGACAAAGTATGGGAGAAATCCATACGGTAGCACTATAAATCTGCATAGAATGCCTCGAACAACAGGTAATTTTCGTATACATAGACATATCAGCTGTATCAGGCATTCAAATTCCGCGGCGTAATTTATTTGCGTCGCCGTAAATATGCGCGTTGCCGCCGGTGAATGATATTTGGAATCTTTGGAGGATCTATAGAATTTTCGAACTCGGCGCTGCTATCGGCGCGGGAGATCATAAATCATAACGAATGGGGCCATAGCGCAATAAATTTTTACAGAGCGCCATTTCTCACGTGCGATGCGCGACGCCCGAATAAATTTTGGATGGCAACACTATATAAATTCGATTTGGCATATGGGTAGCTTAATGCCATTCTTGAATAGTCTCTAATGCGTTTTGAACAGTCTATATCTATACTATATAACTAGCCGTCTCTAATTTCGTACGTTTTCAGTTCCTAATATTCTAATGCAATCGTTAATAATTTTACTTTTTACTTTATCAACTGTCCAAACTAATAGGAACAGCCCAAATGCCACCTATAGGCCGTTCAGAAACACAAAAACATTTAAATTTTGTTGAAGTTTCCTAATGCATACAATTTCTGTATTAGGAATTCTGTATTTTGTTTTGCAAAGGTTTCCACACCTGTATAAAGGCACGTTTGAATTTAAAAATGACAATCAATGACAATTAATATTTCTCATTATTTCAGTATCAAAGTAGATATTTTTCTGGAAGTTCTAGTCTAAACTTTTATAAAAAGCAATAAACAGAGATACTAATAAATGCTACATCAATAGTATACAACACAGTACATGTCTAATATCCTTAAAAGTAGTTATTACATTATTTATGACATATGCTAATTAAGTGTCACACTCTTAACCTATTTGTTTTAGTAACTTTTTCTAAGTACACTCCTAGACAAAGATCGATGTTGGAAGTACACCTATGAAATTTTGGAAATCAAAGACCACTTTGTGTTTTTATGTTTACTGAACGGACTATACCTACCACAATGTTTGACATCGTCTACTTGGTAAATTTGATTTATCATGATTTTAGTTATGTCATGTTATACATACTCCTTAGGAAAGTATAAAGTTCCTGGAAATCGTTTTTGTGACCGAAATAGCTGCAAGATTTAATCCATCCTTTAGGGTACTGCCTTTCAACCGGGGGTACAGCTGATTGCAAATAAAAGTGGGACAAGTCTTGAGACTACTTTTTGCGTTTTTAATAACGTGTGAAACTTTCTCTAACTTATATTTCCGTAGGTGAATACATAAAATATTATTAAAGATAGAAGCATAAGAAAAAGAACATAATTACGAGTATTTAATATGTTATTGTACTTCATATTACAATATTACATATTAGCTGTCCCAGTTTTATTTGCAATCAGCTGTACGTATACCCCCGGAGTGTGCTTGGCTTGCTATACAAAATGACGGATTTCATTTGTTTGGTTTTCCAACTATGTGGAGATTTATTTATGTGTGACGATTTAAAAAATACGACTACAGACTACGATATTTTCGACAAATTGAGAGATTTATTCGACTTCATGAACTAGATTGGAAAAAGTGCGTTAACGTCTGCACTGATGCTGCTAACGCTATGCAAGGTTCCGTGTCTGGTGCTGTTACGATGATTAACCAAGTTCTACGCTCATGTTGCTCAAGTAGCCATGGTATTACCCATAGGAACAATTTTGAGATGGAAAACATCCCAGTCATGAAAAGATATTTTAACACACTAACAAGAGTGCCAACGAAAACAATTCTGCATTGAAAAACATTTTTAATGTTGATAGAAAAACTAGAGGGATGGGAATTCGATACTTTTGACAAATTAAGTCATTACCTTTTAGAAAAGAAAGTTTCTATAGATTCTGATTCGAAGAAAACAATTATTGAAAATTTTGGGAAATTATAAACCTCATTTGACGAATAATTTTCCTTGAAAATTGTAGGTGGACAGCCAAACCTTTTTGTACAATGCGAAGCAATTCTGTCTTATCAACAAAAGAAGAGGAGGGACTGATTGATGTTTCTTGTGATATGGCATGCAAAGAAGAAAATTGTTCTGCGCTTCTATATCGTTTTCGAGGTGGACTACTGGAACCGTTTCAAAATTTAGCCAGATACACTTGGTTGGTCGTCAGAAATTTTGCTTAGTGATTTATTTCAGTCTAAAATCAACACTAGCTTGAATCTAAAATTGTATGACTTGGTTTTTGGACGAAAATCCTATATGAAATTTCTAATACAATTTCTTTCGTCCCTTATGTATTGCGCATGCTTTAGTTCAGTTTGAAATTTTCTACAAATTGGTTGATAACATAGAAAGTAACAAGATATTAGCCATATAAATATGTATTTTTAATTGTTCGTCACAATATTTGCTGCTCATATATTACAGATAGTATCAAAATTTTATCAAATCTAACGTTATTAAAAGCCTTCTATATCGAGGGAAAATGCTTCGCTTTGAGCTTGAATTACGAAGATATCGTAGTAAATAAATGTTAGCTGGTTTTTGTTCAGCAATAGATTTAATTTTCAATTGATCTACAAATAGAATTGAAGAAAATGCGAGGTGCAATTAATGATATTTAATTTTGTTTTTATTCCTTGCTCACTTTTTTTCAGTTTGAACTTGGTTAATAAAATTTCAAAAATTAGCTAGATATTGACCTGATACGTTTGGCTGTACGTTAGAAATATTTTATGCTGATTTACATCAGTCTAACATTACAGTTGATCAACTCTGAAACTATTCAAGGCCTTCAGTTTGGGGCAAATGTTTTTCTTTGAATTGTGAAGATGTCATATTCAATACATTTCTGCTAGTGGTTGCTTTCAATGAATCTACAAGAAACTTCCAGGTTTGTAATAAAGGAAATACTTTGGTTTTCTTCCTTGCATACCTCCAGTTTTAAAATTTTTGCTGCTTGATTAATAATACGCCAAACATTAAAATGTGGTCGAATCGAAAATTATTAAACGCTCATGTTTTCAGAAAAAAATATTTTGCTAAGTCTGTCTTTCGAAGATTTCCCAATAAATTTATTCTGCTAGTTATTACTCGTCAATGGTTTTAAATGTGGATTAATTTACAAATAGAATTCAAGAATATATGAGGTCTGTAATTATTAATAATATTTCTTCTGCCTTCTATTATTCATTACAAACTTTTGTTATAGTTAAAGATTTGAGTAATAAAATATCAAAAATTATTAAGACATTGGCCAGATGTGCTTGGTTGTTTGATCAACTTTTTTATTAGTGATCCACTTCACTTGAAATTAAGAATTTTGTCGAATCTAAAATTAGGATTATTTTTGATAAAATCGTTTGGTTTGTCACCTGTCACCAGGATTAGTTTTCGTGAGTCGTGTTACCTGTGAGTGTCACATGTCACATAAACATTTGCAATTTATAAACAAAACGTCTAAATCTGCATCTTGCTTTGCTAATTTTATTATCCTATCAACTTAATAATAATATTAAGTTCCGTTGTCAAGAAAAAGCAGCAAACAAATATAATCACCGACTTACACGTTTTGTTACTAAGGCTATATCACTGACTTACATGATCAGCGGCGTGAAAAAATAATTAGTTTTATTCCTTACATACCCCCAGTTTAAAATTTTGGTTAATACTATACCAAAGGTTAAAAAACTATTGACCAAATGCGTTTGCTATTTGTAACAAATATTTGTTGCTGATCTACTTCAGTCTAGTATCAAAATATTTTTCTTTAAGCTTAAATTGTGAAGATTTCATAATAAATACATCTGGTTCTTCCTCAGCCATGATTTAAAATTTCGACGAAGCTACAAATAGAATTCAAGAATATGTAAGGTTTTTAATTAACAAAAATCTGTTATTGTTATTCCTTGCATCCATTCAGTTTGAAATTTTCGGCTGCTTGGTTAATAACGTACCAAAAATAAGCAAGATATTGACCACACACTTGGTTATTCGTCATAAAGCATATTTGTCACTAATTTTACTCAAATCTAAAATAAAATTTTCATCGAATTGTTAGAGGCGTATTGTTTGGAGAAAACTGTTTTTATTTGAGGCTGAGTTCGAAAATTCTATAATAAACAAATCTCTTCTAGTTGTTGCTGCACTGATGGTTGCAAATTTCGACGAATCGACTAATATAATTCCAGAGAGTTTCAGGTGTGTAATTAATAAAATGTTCTTGGTTTATTATTGCCTGCATACTTTAGTTCCAGTTCGAAATTTTTTAGGCCTTGTTACTAAAATATTAGCAATTAGCAAGATATTGACTAGATGCATTTGGTTGTTCGTCACAAATATTTATTACTGATCTACTTCGGTTTAAAGTAATGATTTAGTCGAATTTCAAATTATTAAAGGACTAATATTTCTTGGTAGTGGCTCAACAATGATTTTAAGTTTCGTGAATCTGCAAATAAAATTCGCAAAAATGTGAAGACTGCAATTGATGGCATTATTTTTGGTTTTTATTTCTTGCAAAATGTAGTTGCACTATAAAATTTCTTTGGTTTATAACACATCAAAAACTAGCATGATATCGACGAGACACGTTTGGTTGATTGTCATAAATTTTTGTTACCGATCTATTTCACTCGAAAATCACACTTTGATCGAAACTGCAATTATTAAATGCTTTTCTTCGGTCTTGAATTGCAACGATTTGTTAATAAATACATTTCTGCTAGATAATAATCGTAATCAGTAAAAGCTTTGGATTTCGACAAATCTGCAAATACTATTGAAGAAACCGCGAGGCTTAATTTGTAATTAATACAATTTCTTTTAGTTTCTTCCTTCCGTGCTTTAGTTCAACACTGAAATTTCCTGCGACTCGGTTAGTAAGATATACCTAAAATTGGCACGATCAATCATTTATATCTACGAATCTACAAATAGCTGTAATTAACAGCACTTGTTTTGGTTTTATGCGCTGCAGTTTCAAATTGCCTGCGCCTTGGTTAACAGAATATCAGAAATTACCAACACATGGACTAGATACGCTTGGTTGTTGGTCACAAATTTTAGTTACTGATCTACTTCAGTATAAAATCAAACTTTCGGTCGAATTTCAAATTATTAAAGGACCATTTTTTCGAAGTCAATGCTTTATTGTGGATTAATTCTGAATATTTAACAACAAATAAATGTCTGCTCATTAAGAAATTTGGACTAGTTTTTATTCCTTGCACGTTTTGGCTTCAGTTTCAAATTCTCTCCCACTTGGTTGATAAAATATGAAGAATTATCAAGGCACTAGCCAAACACGCTTGGTTGTTCGCCACAAACTTTGGTTCCGTCTAAATTCTAAATTTGGGCAAATAGAAAATTACTAAATGCCTAGTTTTTGGATAGAACTTTTTTAATAATAAAAATTGTTTTTTGAGGATAAATTCTAAAGACTTCGCTATAAATAAATTACTTTTTATGACTATACAAATGGAATTCACGTAAGTGTGCGATTTGTAATTAATACAATTTATTTTAATTTTTATTCCTTGCATACTTTAAAACCATTTTGAAATTTTCTGTGACTGATCTAATAAAATATTCAAAATTTATAAAACCTTCACCAAATATATTTTGCTGTTTGTGGTGAATCTAAAAATATCAAATTTGAGTTTTCTAATTAATACAATTTCCTTTGGTTTTCATGCCTCGCATACGTTAGCTATATAGTTTGAAATTTCCTGTACCTTGGTTAATAAAATACTCATACACATTTGCTAAGTTTACAATAAGGTGTATCCTAAGAAATACAATCACATACATTTTTGTTATTTTATTAAACTCCATGTAGTTTACTTATAGAGTTTTTATGCTAACCTTGGAACTAAGAGCTATTAATTTCTAATTTATGATGACCTTTTCACTATACCGATTGGTTACTGACATGCTCTTCTGTTCGATACAATTCTTTAGTTTTCAAATATGTTTAATGGTTGTTTAAATTTAACGATTCAAGTGGGTTACCAAACAAAATATTCAATATTTATACAATTTTCAATATTTATACTATTTTCCATATTTCAGTTCAATTCTCGAGTTTACCTATACTACAGGGAAAATCTATCTACGTTCTAGTCTAGGTAGAAACAAAATTTCCGTTTAAATCCATCAATATAATTCGCTCCATAATTGAGAATATTAGAGATAAGTGGGCAACGTCGCAGTTCATGAATGCATAGGAAACGCCACGTTCTTCGTAAAGTAATACCTAATACTAAATTGCACTTTGCAAAACAAGGCAACCCTATTCGATTCCACAACAATTCCATAATCAAGAGCTTAATTGAAGCGGCAAAACAGCGCCCATTACGGAAGGCGAAAAAAGATCGGTCGCCATCCGGAGGCCAGATATGAAAATCAGCCCCAGTTGCACATAGCGCAGTGATAATTTTAATGCACTCGCTATACGCTCATACATCCTGATGCATAATTCCATATTGCATTCCAGCAGATAAGAATAATTGCCGTTGTATGTACGATGGAGCATTGAGAAGCGCGTCATGCCTTGCTCCCGAACAAAAAGCGGAAGAGGAGGCTACACTTAGCCGGATTAAAAAGCTCTACCCTGTTATTATTTGTAATATTTTACACCGCGATACATTGCTCGATCGCCACTTAATGGCCCGTTTTTTGTTACGTCTCAATTGATCAGAACCAACAAACCGATCGCTCACTGAGCGTCGTGATTCCGGATGGCCCCGAGGATGACCGTTTGGTGGACATGGATGCAGAGGCGCCGACAACGGTTTTTGAGTACCAATTAAGGTGCGTGAGAAATATTATTTTGATCTTTCAAAATGACAATGCGCGTTGTCTTCGAGCAAAAATCTGCCAATTCTAATTTTATCGTTAGTACCATATAAAACTTCAACTGTTAACCACTTCAAGATTGAGAGAGGGAAAAGTCAAAATAAAAGGTTTACTCTGGCATAGTATAACAGAAGCGTCTATATCCAAAATGTTTAAGTGATGAAGCAATAAATATACACATTTCTCAAGTTACTGTCAAGATACTGTTCAGACTAGAAGGAAAATTTCAAGATAAACTGTTTACAGCTCAGAAGCAACTTTTTAACTTAAGGGCAACATAACAAAGGAGCTTTAGACAAAGAAGATCAGTGGTAGATGACCCCTATTGTTTTAAAATGTCAGTAAACCAAGGAATACACCTTTGCTCCCTGTTTTGTTCTTCAAAAAGCATATGATAACATACCATAGTTACAACTAATATAAAAGCAATACAAAGCACAGAAGCTGCGGTGATAAGAAGGTAAAAATGGCACAAGGCTTATGCAGGGATGTTACCGTTTACCTGTACTTTTTCAATATATTGGTGTAGGTTTTGAAAGTTTGTAGAAGAAATATAAGAATATTTTTTATAGATGGTGATATAATACTAATTATCGAAGATAATGGAGATCTAGGACATATGACTTGAAATTGATAAAATAAGAATATACAAAGTAGAGGTTAGACGTCAATACAGACAAAAGGGCTAAATGTGTTGATGGATTACACAAGACGTAGTACTGCAAAATAGACAAATAAATCAAAGCCTTGGAAAGCTATCTCACAAGTGAATAGTGTCCTATGGAGTAAAAAGATATTTAGGAAGAAAATATGTGGCAGTTGATGGCATTCGACTTCTGGAGACGAGCTGCTGAAATACGAAGAAGAGAGAAGGTTGGAAATAAATGAATTAAGGGGTTTTCACACAATTGAAGCAGATATACGGGTGAAACAATTAGTGTGGTAGGGTCTGTATAGCAAGTCTTAATATAGTCACCACAAAGGAACAGAAAGCGAGGAAAATATCCAAAGAGCTGGAGTAAAGAAAGTGAACTTCAAGTAAATCTACGGTTAGATAAAAGCATATGAAGATTGGTTATTGGAGGACCTCGGTGACCCTTTTAAACCGATTTCCTGATAGACCTCAAAAGATGGGTTATTTTTGAAGTATAATTTAAAAGATTTAAGTAGTGATATAAGCGGCAACCCCTGAAAGCGTGTGAACGGCGCCCCTGTCTGGACGTCCGTAGGCAAGGATATGAGCCATTCTCTTTCTTCGCAGCCAGTAATTAAGTAGCTCACAATTTATAAATGTTCGGCAGGGATTAGCATATCAGATACGGCGATAGGGATCGCATCGAACAGTTGGCCGATGTAAACGTTTACGTTCGGTATGTAATCGCTCTTGAAGCCGTATTGTTATCGCGACGGCGAAGACGGCGCCATAAATTCACGCTTAATTGTTGGTGAAATGTAGCCGCAATTTATGAAGTCTGGTTATGGTTATTTATGCCTACTTCTGATTATAAATGATAGGATTTTGTTGATAATCCGGAGATTTGTTGCGATTTTAATTGCAGTGCGCGCCAATTTATCGCAGGTTTGTTTTTGTATTATTTAGATCGATCCTATTGGCCGCGGCTCCGTCCGCAAAAGTGAAACTCGAGGCCACTTTTCCAGACGGAATGCAGCAAACGGCAGCAATCAATCCTTACCTAATAATTTAGTGACGGCACCTTGCTGTGTGAGCATGTGTTGCGCCAGGTCGAAGTGTCGCAGTCCGAACCTGGACATCTCCAGGAGGCGCTGCTGGGACACCAGCGAGGCCAGCGGGTGTCCTGGGGCGGCTGCCGCGCCCCCATACATCTCCCGCAACGCCGACGGCCCCAGGGCACTGGGTCCCGTCGACGACACCCCTGGGGAAGACACCACGGCAGGACTTGAGATCGAAGGGGAGCTTGCAACTGAAATATTAAAAAAATTGATATTTTCGCATTGAATTAGCTCCATGGTTATTTGCAATTCGTTCAGAATCACTCATAACAGCAGAGAACAATAAGCAAATTTCGTGCCATAGTCATTCTGACATCTAGACGTTTGCCTTGTGAACCTTCTCATTCCCTAACTGAAACTTAATTTCCTAATTAAACGGTGGCTCCAAAAAACCATATATAGTAACAAAGGGAGACCAACATAAATGAGTTTAGACACAATTTTTCCAGTTTTATCTATTCCTAACGTAACTTTTATACAGGGAAAGGACATCAGAAATAAAATATCAACCTTAATTCATTTTACTGTGGTGAAAAGCCTTATACGCTTAACGTGATAATACATATCTTTTGCAAACCAGCTCTAGAGTTTAATTTTATAGAATAAAACTTCAAATAAATTATCAGATATTCTTTACAATAGTAACTACGAGAGTCTACGTCTAAGTTGGTAAAATACTAAATATAAGATAAGTACTATTTCAAAATGTAACAAGCTACAGATAAATATCTTCGATTTTACCAATAACATCGCTTTACTACTTATTTAAATTGCAATGAATTATCAATAATTGAACCTAACTTATTTATAACTTGTATGGATCAATAAGATTATGGCAGGTGCGCGATTTTATCCTGGGTGTGTGCTTGTTGCAAGTCCCTGGCAAGTTTTTCAGCAGATATCACATATTGGAAGCAATTTCCATGTTAAGTGAAAGAAGTATCCAAATGTTTTCCACTTATGCTTATAGCACTTCTTAAATATTTAATTATAGATTTTCCATACATTAAGAAGTTGCTATCTACTACAACAAAACAAAACATTTGATCCTGCATAAACAGATAAGGTGTAAGTATATACCAGGTATGCCAGGTAACTCGATTCCTATGAACATCCAAAATAGAGATATGTATAACCAAAACACTTTGAATGCATAGAAAATGTTATTGATTGTGCTTGTCCTTGTATAAAATAGTTATTTGTCTATCAAGTCATGAAAGTTATCTTTTACTGGATGAAGGGGCATATTGTACGTCGTTTATCCAACATCAAGTCAAGTATATATTACTTGTAAAGTACCAAGTGTAGTATCTTTTTTAATTTACAGCGGCTCAGTATAGGTATGTATAGTAGGCAACCACGTACCGATCTCTGAGGACTAGTAGTTACCACATCTGCTTAGCATTCGGGAAGTTGTAGGTTCGATTCCCGTGGCCGTCTGCTCTGATTCAGGTTTTTAGGTGGTTTTCCTGGGCGATATTTCCATACGTTTACAATGCAACAGATATTTAATTTGAATTTTAATTAGAATTACAGGGGTGAATATAATTACAGTACTCTCTCATGTCACAGAATATGTACAAATCCCGGAAATAACAAGTGGGACACTAAAATTTGCCGAAGTTAATTTGTCCGAATAAACTCATTGTCAATACTATCCCGAGCTTCTTTTATTGCATTAACCTGTTCCTCTTTGTTAAGTGGCACATGATAGATAGCACTTCATAAACCATTCGGAAGGCAAAAATACAACATTCAAATAGTGAAAAATGATCCTGTAGAACTTCTACAGGTTTATGTTTCCGTAACTGTACCTTAATTACTTCACAAAGAATTAAATTTGAACAAAATTCTATGGAAAACTAAATATTTCCATTAGTTCATATTCATTGGTATACAATAATTATATCGTCCACTGTCAGACTTGTCTTCGAGTTTTGTATTCGCCGTTGATTCAGAACAATACTAGTTATAACAAAATCTTTCCTAATTCTTAGAAAGTGATAAAGCCACTAGTGCGTTATCTAGTGATAGGTTCACTAGATAACACTAGCTTAAAAGAAACTGTACGTATGCTAGGGTAAGAGGTAATGGAGAACTAACTGAACCGTTCCATGCAGGTAAAGGTACGAGAAAATGTGGTACCTTAAATCTCATTATCTTTAGCATTTTGAAGAATAGGTTATAAAAAAGGCTGCAGACCGTTGGAATGGTGGTATCAGCATTGGATGAAGAAATATATCAAACGTGAGATACGCAGATGATACTACCCTTCTAGCAAACACGCAAGAAGGGGTAAACCGATTGCTACATAAAGTGGAAGACAGAATTACGAATGAACAATGAACAATGACAGATACAGCGTGATGCAGATTAGTAACATTCAAGTGGTAAATAAATGTGTGTACATAGACGCACTGATGGAAGTGGAGAAGAAATAAAGAAGGGAATAGTACTATAGCAACAGGTACCATTGTTAAACTCACGAGCATATGAAAATCCCATGACATTACTGTGCAAACCAAAGTCAGATTGGTGAAGGCTCTAGTGTTCTCTGTATTGTTGTATACATCTCAATGTAGGAATATCAAGATCATTCGGCATATGGATGTATTTGCAATGTATTATTGGAAAAAAAAATGAGAATTTCCTGCATTGCCCCACGAACATATATCTGTGTTAGTGGAATTTCAATTAAAGAAGAGGTTAAGAGACATAGGGCCGGTTGCAGAAAGCAATGTTAAGTCTGGTGTTAGCTAACATAGCGTCAAAGTGAACAAAATCGCATCAAATTTTGTTTACTAATGTATTAGTTACCATAAGCATTTGAGATTTGATTCGTTTTTGTCCACTTTGACGCGATGTTAGCTAACACCAGACTTAACATTGCTTTCTGCAACCGGCCCATAGTAACAGAAAGATAAACTAAATATTTTGGATCCGTTACAACGTCACACATGTGCCAAGGGATGATTTGGAGTAGCTTTTCCGTACAAGGGGGCAGATTTTTTATCGAAGCAAAGTGTAGATTAAAAACGCTCCGAAAATAATTTTCTAACGTGTTGCACATGCATTGATTTCACGCACTGTGCGGAATTAGCTAAAAAATTGTGGGAAATATTGTGCATTTTAAAATTAAACTAAACATCGCTATGAAGAAAAATACCACTCTTCTAAACGATCTTGCATGTGGGAATACAGCACATTTCCCTACAGTACGTGTAAATATCTTTCTAACGAATAAAGTGTTACTAGAAAACTTAATGCCCGTTTAGTAACAGTTGATGAAATGCAGACATTTTTTTAGGTGTTCCAGAATTCTCTTCAACTTAACGTTGTCTCCTTTTTTATGTCATGAAGACTAGGGAACTAATAAACTCGATTTATTTAGTTTTTTTTAAATACAGTCTTGGCAAGCCGATTGTATTTACCATCAGAATATGTTACTCTAGATGAAGAACTGGTAAAATGTAGCATCAACTAATACGCCTTTTAAACCAGGAAGATATGGAAGAAAACTTGATAAACGAATTTTCTACTGCTTAAACCGGTACTAACATACACTGACACTCTTGTGGATATTAAAGGAAAATGAAAATTGCATGAAATCACAATTTTTCAATCACAGCAGAGCTCTGAAGAGCACCATGTATGTACACTGAAACAAATTAGTTAAACATTGTTGCAATTATTATTGCGTTATATCTATTTTTCACGTAGGAAATTGAAATTTTGCCGAAAATGTAGATCGTGGTCAAGACAATGACAAATAATAATAACTAACATATCAACCATAGTACATGTGTTTAAGGTATAATTGACATACTTAAGAGTACGTACGTACTATAAAAATACACAAAGTACCTACTTAGAAATACTTTGTATTATTTCCTTGAGTACATGCAAAGTACCTACTGGTATATTTGCATATAAAGTACAATCAAAATTATTTTCATCTAGTATGGCTATAGAATAGTTCCACATTTATGAATGCAACTATTCTTTTATACTTGAATGTCAAATTTGGCATTTGATTTTTAAGTGGTTTATAATATTGCAGCCATAAATTAGAAACTACTCCATAGCCACGCTAGATGAAGATAATTGTTGATCATACTATATTTTATTCCTTTCGATGTAATTTAAAAGAATCTCGTTTTTTTAAATAAAATCTAATGGAATTACATGCATTTAAATATTATATACTTTGATATAGAGTGTAGCCGATTCTTTTTGTATGTAATCAGCATGGTGGAGGAATATGTACATACAAATATATATTATTTAAAAAATTCACATTACTTTTCACAATACAACGGTAAGTTTTAGAATATAGGTACAAGTATAGTAAAACAACGTGAATTAATTAAAAATGTTGAAGTAACTAATATAAATACCAAATATGTATGAAGTAACATAAAGTCTGGATAAACTGCATAAGCATAATGCTGAATCACCAAACGTTTATTATTTATTTAATTTAAGTATAGTAATACAATACGCTGAAGAGCATTATTAAGCAACGCTCTTTCTGGTCGGAACTTGGATGGGAGTCTCACGGCTGCTTCTTCCGGCTCCTCGTGGTACGGCTACCACGGTAATAGTTGGTCCCGCATGTCAAAATAACATCATGACAGTCGTTAGTGGGGTTGGAAGTCCCCATAAAATGTACAGTGACGCCTATAATTGGCCTAACGGCTGTTAGCTGAGTGCGAAATAAAATAAAAAGTAAAAAATAATACTGAAAATATATTTTAGATATTTATAATTTTTTAAATTTGTATATTTTCGGACAAATCTTCTCATTGAAAATGAAAAATTGAATAACATTTAATCTTACTGAATGGTTTGATAAACTTATTTATTGTACAGGAGTTCATGCATATAGAAAATAACACACTTGATTATAATTCAAATTTTAAGGATAAATGTTCGAGTGGATTTGACACGGCCTTCTGGATTAGCATGCCTGCCGGCTGTTAGCCGGCAGGCACGCTGATCTAGAAGGCCGTGGGATTTGACATTATTTCATTTCAGGGCGGCTATGTATACAGGAACCAATTTCGGAAAACTACTACTGCTCAAAAATATTTCTACATTATGTTGTAAGAAAATACAGCATGGAAATTTACATAACAAATACATATTGTAGGGCTTTATTTGACCAAGCGAGTTTTGTGAACAAGGTCAATATAAAAGACGAGTCAATAAAGTCAGAGTATGTACTAGTTATATACAAAGTTTTATGTTCGACTATTAAAATCCAAAACAATATAGTTTATAAATTTGACGTAGGCTATATTCTATGATAGAAGAAAAATAACACTAGAATACCTTCATTAATATTGACACTCATTTATTTTGACATCGATAGCTAACATAAAGGTACTTTATAATACTAGGAAAATAAAGTAACGTATTCTATTGTCGCAAAAGTATATCATCAACTGTACTTTATACTGCACATCTACGTAAAATAAACTTCTAAAAAGTTTTCAATTAAAATAGTAGTAGTAGTAGATAGAAGCCTTTGAGCTGTGACAAAAGGTTTTATTTAAATAGTAATTTTGTCTTCCTGGGCCGTGTGACGTGATTGCCGAAATTAATTTCGTATAGTTGAGATGTTGTATCAGACTTTTTCCACTGTCTCGGGTGTTTACCACACGACGTTTCGGGAGTTTTTGATCTACTCCCATCGTCAAACCAAAAACTCCCGAAACGTCATGTGGTAAACACCCGAGACAGTGGAAAAAGTCCGATACAACATCTCATAATAGACCACTGTCAAAAATGACATCATTCAGAGAACATCTTCGTATAGTTACTCATACCCTAGTGTTTCATATGCACATATATACACAAAAAGCATTAGAATATACACATATACCAATATCGGGTGATAATTTTCAATTCGAAGCATACCACATATCTATGCAAGTATGACTATCCTTGATACTGATAAGGACATTTGAAAATTGACTGTATTTTCCGAGTTGTCAAAGTTTGCATTTCTAAATTGGGTATGGCATACCTATTAATTTAGAGGCAGATAAATACAATTATTTCTTTCATATTCTGGTTCTACATTCGTTGAATTTAAATTTTTTGAAGGATGATATATCCTTGATACTGATGAAGTAGGGATTTTTTTTAAATGTAACTGAACGTCTTACGACAATTACAGGCGAGCAATAGGTAGTTCGTATTTAAATTATATCCGTGGCAAATCTGCCTAACAACTCGAAATTTCTTGGAAAACCTAACAAGCGGCATTAATAGTTGCAAATTTTGTCAAAACACGTTTTATTGAAAAACTGACCATAAAACATGCCGGAATCATTTGAATACACTATTCAAATTAACTTTGACTACTTAGAAACAACTTTCAAATATTATTGTCTAGGGTTATTATTTAATCATATATTTATGTCTTAGGTATGTCATAGATTAAATATGATCACCCGGTATGATCACAAAAATCATGGTAGGTGCACTTATCTTCTAAAATATGCATGGTCGTATGCAACATACATATGAACTTGAAAAAGCAATATGTAATTATAAGTTATTTATTTATCGTATGGCGTATAAGTAAAGAACGTTGATAGGTTAGTTTAGGTTAAGTTAGGTTTTGTAAGATTAGGTTACATATGACGAGCATAGATTAGTTATGTGTTCATTAACAGTAAATACTACCTATTTACACTACAGGTATAATAGAATATCATCCACTTTATTACTGTTACCTTTGCCACTATAACTCATTTATATGCCATTAGACATTGGATAACCTATATTTATTGATATTAGTAAATCCAATATAAACTTTGACCAAAAATTATTTTCATCTAATATGGCTATGGAATAGTTTCTAATTTATAAACGCAACTATATCTATACTGATTTTTAAATTACTTTTTCTACTCCTGTAACTAAAATGGCATTTAACATACTAACATACACGTCGCCAAGTGACCTTTTAATTATGCCTTCATAACCTGTGACTAAAGAGCCTCTTAGTCACTGGCTGAAGTTGGCAACGACGTTTTAGTCACGGGTTGAAGTTAGGTTCAAACAGTATTTGCTTTATTAGCCACAGCCAAAACTAAAATCAAGTTAGTTTTCAACAGTCAACTTTGCCGTTTGTCAAGCATAATTTAACCTAATATAAAAATCAAAATCTTAATGAAATAATATTATGTTATATTCTCTAAATTTGTGGTCGTAGAAAAAGTATAGTATGTAACACATTATATAAACTCGTCTAGACACTCGTTTATTAAACATTGGCTGCGCTACGCTCCGCTCGTGCCTAAAAAACTCGTGACTAAAGTGATGTTTATAAAACTTGTTACATAATATACTATAAGCTGCATTCATAACCCAATGAAAAATTTTTGTTTTATAAAGGTTCACTAAATATCACCGTCACTAACTTATAAAACCTTTGGTAGTATGCATTGTTGCTGATAATCTCTCTGTTACCACTATATACGTCTTAACGAGCTTAAATGGCGGGTTCTATATGGGTTAACGTAACCACTGTTTGGTACCTTTATATAACTCTAAGTTTTATAAGAACAACTGTTAGAGATGTAACTGCTACCATTATATAACCTCTTATAGGCTCCTTATAGGCCTTTTAGTCAAGGGACGGCAACGCTTCTGCAACCTTTATAAACATTCTCTATAATGGTAACAAGAACGTTTAGGCAACCTTATCAGTGTAATGGACATCCCGCTTGCTCTTGCGCTTAGCAATATTCTCTAAACTTCTGTTTATGTGTAGTTAAGTAAATTATTAAGTAGGTATAACTTTCTCTTCCAACATGAATTCTTCTTTTCCTTCAATTGCTTCTACTATATACAAAAATATATTTACTGATAAAGAGATTGTAGGACAGTTATCAGGGCTAAAATTTTACGGCAATTCCTTCTGGACTGTATAATTTTCATTTGTACTTATAGAAACTTAAAGCGCCACCAATATAACAAATATTTTAGATTTTCAGTAGAAAACATAAATTTTGCATGTTTCTGAAATTTATCACTTCTTCATAAAAATGTATACAGAATAATTCACCAGGTCGAGTCTTGAAGAAAAATGCATTATTATGCTGTGGATATTGCATTTTGAATGTGTTCTTCTACATTTTTCTAAACAATACCAATATGGTGTCCAAAAATGCACCAAAAATATGGCTGATGTATAAATAAAGGAGCCAAGGGAACATTATAAAACCAATATGTAACTTCTGGTGTGCTTATAAATACACCGAAATACACTCAAATATTATTCCGCACCATAACCTATAAATTAGATACTGATGGTACAGAAGACAGGATTTAACACAAATTTCGTTTAATTTTTCGGCGAAAAGTACTACTGGATTTTACTTTTTTCAACTTAGTTTTGCCATTTTCCACTAAACACCAAAGTACACAAATGTCTATACTCGTATATTCTGGCTATGAATGCCAATCAACTGTGTAAATTTTTTAACGGAGTGTCTCGAAACGTTACTAATGGTTTTGTAAGAGGAACCGTGGTTATAAACTCACAAAAACAACATATATATTGAAGTTTTATTGCAGTGTCTTTGAACACAAATAATGCCCAAGTTTTATAAAGGTAACTGCTATTACTATGGGGACAGTAAGATTTATATTTAACACAGCAGACACCTATATGGGAACTGAACACTATTGGTTTTAGAAATTAGTAACTACAACTATTATATAACCTATAGTAACCGTTACTATAAGTGATTTAAGTTGGTGATGGAAACGTTTCTGTTGCCACTTTATAAAACCTAAAGCTCTTGGGCCTTTTAGTAACTTTACATACCCACTATAAAACTTCGCAACCATTTAGTAACCTTATAAACCTCCAATATAAGCTCACAACCTTAATGACACCCTTATAAAACTTAGCAGTTACTTGTAGTGATGAAAATTGTTCATTGGGAAATTAGGAACTATTCCATAGCTATACTAGATGAAAACAATTTTTGATCATACTATACAATCATATTGGGAAAGAGGTAAAAGCCACCAATTGATATTGAGACTCTCCCACTAGGTACTCTGTTCGAATATCTGAAAGTTATAAAATATTGGTTCACATCTAATATATAGATCCCAAACACGTCAATCAGAAAGGCATTTTCTTAAAATGGGTTCGTCGTTCACCACTGCATCTATGTTTTAGTTAATGTTGAATTAGTAAAAATCAGTTAAAAAGACATGAACCGTTTTTAGGAAATACAGACGCGGCTAACGGTAACACGTCCTCTCGGGAACATCTGGCAGCTCTCGTTTTAGGTAGCCGTTGTGGTGAACATAATTTAATAAATATGTCAAAACAGTATAAGGCGCTCCATATAAAATGCATTTTATGGGGCAACTTCTGTTCCGGAAATTATTAAACCGACGCGGACACCGTTTTTAATCTGCCGAAATTATACAAATAGCGTGGGCCCGTATAAATATCACAAATAATGAGTAGCAAATTGGACACACGCCCTGAAACTAGATCTCCGAGACGGAGCCGGAATTCTAGAGCAGGATTTGCAGAAGCTCTTTGGTTTGCAAATCGGTTGAATAAGAAAACGAAGCCTGCATCACAAATCCATCTTACAAAAAATTCTAGCTTTATATTGAAAGTTTGCAATTTTATACTTCTACAGACAAAGCTTAAATTGCCCCTTGACGTACAAGCCAGTTATAGTTAGTAAAAGTAAAGTAATTTGTCTATGCCTATGCCAAAGCAATTCAAACTCGAGTTTCCATAAAAACAAAGCTTCTACTAAACTAAAGTACCATCTGAGCCGAAGAGTACTTTTATCTTTAATTGGGTATCGAATTATCGATCAGGCTCTGAATTATAAATTTCATTAATCATCAGAAATTAGACGTCCCGTAGCGTATTATTAACCTAATTGCACACGAAGTCAAGTGTAGTTAAAGCTGGCCTTTTCTTATCAATTAATATCGGATGAATAATTCTTGGAAACGTTGAACGGTTCTTATGACTCAACAGTGGGGGTATTTTTATGGGAGTATTTTATTAATAGTTATTCGCCCGAACGCGTTCAGGGTGTTGAACTTAGAATTATTTTCCACGTAAAAATGTCTAAGTTATTAATGTCTATGACTAAGTTATTTAGGATAGGGTTAACTAAATAAGTATAGCATTTAATACTTTCCTAAAAGACTACGATGTTGTATTAACAACACTTTAAGCACATTTCAGCTTTTCTACGCACCCCTCCTTTCAAAATTCTAAGAATATAAGGTCAAGTAAGCTCGGAAGCCACGAGATAGACCCATATATTCTCCAATTTAATTATCCATAAATAAATAACTTGAATGACAGCGTTGTGTACCTACTGTTGCTCCACCCTGTTAGTAACACATTTCTACTGAATTTCCTTTGCCTGTCTTCAATGATACGATTTCACGAGACCAACAATAAATTGTATTTCTGCTTTGATTCGAAAAGTTTATTATTATTTTGTGAAACCACGTTGAATATCCACAATATATTATACCTAAAGGGAAATAATATCACGTAAAAATTGCATAGTGACGTTTCCTGTCTGGGTTTTGGTAAGTAAAACCAAGATCAAAATCAAAGGGAGTATCGCAAGGATAAATAATTGGGCCACTACTATGCACAAATAGTATAAGAGCTAAAGCACGAGGTAGCTCTTGATCCAAATGACTTCTGTCAGTCAACTTTTACACGAATCATGCCGTCTGAAATTCATTATTTTCCTAAACACCCTTGGTAATTGGTTCTACAAGAATAAACCTCTTTTAAATGTAGATAAAGCTAAATTAGTTACGTAGACAATTTTGAATGTAAAACTTGATACGCGGTTGAATTGAGGAGAATCCATGAAGATCTAACAAAAAACTGCAAATTATAGTATGCCTTGAAAACATTATATTATTTTTTGAAGCAACTAACTCCACAAATGTTGGAAAAAATTTTGAAAACACAGGAAGATTGTTTAGACTAAGCGAAATGTAGAGCTATAGAACTCTCACTATTGAGTACAAATTATTAACAGTTTAGCATTGTAGTATACCTGTCATACCAGTGAAGCCACCAACTGTTGATATTCCATTTATTTAGAGTTTGTCTTAACACTTTTGTCATTTATAAAATTGTATGCTTTTCCGATAGGTTTCTTCACATTTTCTACGCCCCCTGCATCTTTAAAGAATCGATAAAGTTAAATTCCTATATGACCAATACTAAAAGGAGTCCCATTTTTCTTGGTTGGACGAAATTCTAGCCAAACAGCGTTACCGTCGTCGTCTTAAAAATACATTTGTCTCGTTATATAACTTCCGCGACAAAGAAGCTATTAACTGTTGATGTTCGTCCTCATCTAGCATGTGCATTAATACGTTTGCCTTTTAATAAGTTTCAGTTGGTTTTGCTCTATTTCTTAATATTTTCTGCACCTCCTGCATATTTAAAGAATCCATAAAGTTAAATTTCTCTACTACCAATACCAACAGAAGTTTCACGCTGTTCTTGGTTTGACGATATTTTAGCTATCTTATAAAAGGTCTGTGCTGTTAGAAATTAATAGGTCTACCACATCAGAAGGATCATCAATTGCTAATTTTCACCATCATCTATAGCATTTGAATTAATATTGTCACCACTTATATAGTAGTTATATTTGTTTTTACCTTTTCTACATCACCTGAATGATGGCGGCGACCAAAACCATGTCTCATTTTGGCCTTAATCTGGCGAACTTCTAGCCAAACATAATTATCGCAGCCTTAGAAACAAATATGTCTCATTATACAGTCTGTTCAACAAAAAAGGCCACGCCTTCTAGCTACTTTATTATTTACCCAATAAACCTTATATCAAATCAAATGACACATAAAAACCTACATTTTAACACAATCAACAAATTTTTATCTTCAATTGTTTCAGAGTGGTGACGTCACATGCAATTTTTTTAAATGACACTATAAATTTTTTGACATTTTCTGGTAGAGGTTTTTTTCTCTTTTCAACAATATGAATATTTCATGGACTTGCATAAAAAATTTTTCGTGAAAAATTACAAAAACTTTTTCACAGTGGGAGGCCATGATACAAAACTGTAAACAAAAGTGTAACTCAGAAAAACAAAACAAATAGTAGCCAAACGCTTTAACTATCAGATTTCAGAATAATCTAAAGTGTTTATTGTTTTGTTTTTCTGAGTTACACTTTTGTTTATAGTTTTGTATGGTGGCCTCCCACCGATAAAAAAGTTTTTTTAATTTTTCTCGAAAATTTTCTTAGGTAAGGGCATAAAATATTTACATTGTTGAAAAGAGAAAAAAAACCTCTACCAGAAAATGTAAAAAAATATATACAGTGTAATTTAAAAAACTTGCATGTGACGTCACCACTCTGAAACAACATCAGGTTTATTGGGTCTAAAATAAATAATAAAGTAGCTAGAAGGCGGGGCCTTTTTTGTTGAACAGACTGTATATGCATCACACCAAGGAAGCCTTCAGCTGTTGGTATTCCTCTCCATCTAGCGTCTGCATTGATATTATTGTCATTTACTTAATTGTATTGTTTTCGGTTTGATCTTGGTCTGGCAAACTTCTAATCAAACATCATCATTATCGTCGTTTTATAATATCTCTCAATATACATCTATCACACCAAGGAAGCCATCAACTGTTGACGTTCCGTTTAATCTAGCATTTGCATTAATTTTGTTGTCATTTATTTAGTTCCATTTGATTCTGATTGCTTTTTTGACATTATTTACATCCACTGGATGAAGGCCGCGAACAATACCAATATAATTCTCGTTTTGGTATTAGTATCGCAAATTTCTTGCTAACCATCATAATTATCATCATCTTAAAAACAAATACGTCTTACTACAGGTACAACTAGCAATCCTTAGCAGCCTGATTTTTTGGCGTTTCTCTTCATCTACAATTTGTAAAATTCTTTTGTGATTTATTAGTACATTTAGTCTTCCTACTTTTCTTTATATTTTCTACACTTCCTAGATCCTTACAATAAACTTACATGTCTCGACGACCTATACCAATAGAAGCTTTATCTTGGTCTGTTTCAAAGTACGCATTGTCTTCGATTTGAGTATTTACGCATTGTATTCGATTTAAGTATTTTTTGAGTAAATTACAAAAATGGGAACAAATAAATATTTTATTGGCAACTGGATTTATTTGTATTAACCTAGCTGAAAGTCATCTCCATGAAAACATCATCAAGTTGACGAAGGTTACCTATGTATTGCGTCGCCTAGTGAAGTTACTCTAGTATAATCGACTTAATTAAATCCAGCCCTCTGATTGGATGAGTTCGCTACAAAAAAATAATCAGTTATAATACCATGAGTAGTCAAAGTTATGTCGAATATTTTTGCTGTAATATCACGAATGTCCATTGTCCTAAGCGTAATGGACATGAGTAGTGATACCACCGTAAAAATATTCTACTTAACTTTGACTAAGAATGGCATTCGAGGGACTATTCAATGAATCAAACTACTTTTTCAAATTAGTTTTCAATACATTTTTAGCAACAAAATACGCAATTTCTATAGTAACAAAACTGAAATTGAGATTTTCTAATAAAAATCACATTTGTTTAAAATAGTCACTTGAATACCTTCTAGAAAGATATATCCGCTGATAATTTTTTTATTGGACACGAAACGTCAAAATTCTGGATTTTCATTGGCCACTTTTAGACAGATGACAGGTGAATTGAATAGTCTGTATAAGAATAATCATATTCTCGTCTCAGACACATATATATCTCATTATATTACCTACTACTATATCAATGAAGTCATCTACTTTTTATGTTTCTTATCATTTAGCATTTGTTGAATATTTATGTCATTTATTCAGTTACATTTTTTCTGATTGACTTCCTAACATTTTCTACATATATGAATGTTGCGACCAATACCAAAAGAAGTCTCCATTTGCTCTTGGTATGGTTAGCTCTATGGCATTATAAATGTACCACATTAAAAAGCCCTTATTGTGGATGTGTATCTTCATTTAGTTTTGGTTTTAATAATTTTATAATTTATTTTTTTGTATTTGCTCTTGATTGACTTCTGGGCATTTTTTACAGCCTCGGATCGTTAAACAATGAATAAGGTTAGATTCTCTACTACTTACTAATAAGTATTCATTTTGGTCTTGGTCTGACAAATTCTAGCCAAACATCATCATGATCACCATCGTCTTAAAAAACAAAACTGTCTCATTGTATATCTAATTCACCACACCAAATAACCTACCAACTGCTGATGTCATTATAGACAGACTGAGTTAACTGACTGCTCTTCAAAAATCTTGACTTCATGCATTAAAGATTTTACAGCCGTAAAATGGAAAGTTAATAAACACATGCTGTACGTGCAAGCGTCAGTATGGGCGATTAGCATATTTGCACGCTTTAAATTCAAACATTTTTTTCGAGAGGCAGCTCAAATGTAGAACATGTGTAGTAGCCGAGGGGTGGTCCGCCCGGAGATCCGTTCCAGCAGAGTCTCCAGGTGTAAAGTCACACTTCATTGTCCAAAAATGCTTCCAGGCGCCCCCCAACGAGCGGCTACCTGACATAAAATACAAACAGGTGCATTCCGGCCCATTTCTTATGCACTCTCCAAGAGATGTAATCGATACACAGCAAATTAACACGTGGACATGTGTTTGTTGCCATAAACAAGACGTTCCAACAGATTTCATTATGTGCGTTTCGCAGATGGCCGCGGCCGGGCATTTTCGTAAAAGAAAGCGGTGTAATTGCGGCGTTTAAAAGGCGATATTTTACAAAGCCGCTTATGCAGATCGGACCAGTTCGGGCTAATGTGCAGTTGGTATGTACGAAATTTCAGGCTAATTACGGCGAGCAGGGTAGTGCGGGGCGCCTGGTCCGATTAAAAATTAATTTTCATGTGCCTCGAGCTTTTCGGCCGGAATCGCAAGAACGTGCGAAATCGGTAACGCGCCCCGACGTTGCCAAATTGTAAATACCGCCATCTGTCGGCTGATTGCCATTCTCGTCGCGCAGACGTTCGCAACGGTCGCGATATAGAGCTGTCAGCTCTCGGACGCTCCTTATTTTGTTTAATATTTAATGCGCATTTATAATCGCGGCACATCCACCGAAGTCTGCAAAACCAGTAAATCTTGATAATTGATATCAATTAATGAAGACAAAAACGGACACAATTAAAATGTCGCGACAATTACAAAAAACCATGACAAATTGCTCGGCCTTATATGTCATATTTATGCTTTAAAATATTCTTTAATGCCGTCCACGATATCCTTTATCAACGCACTGCAATTTTTTATCCCCTCTGATTTCAATGAAAGTTGGAGATGTGACCCTGCATAGTCTCAAAGTTTCGTAACATTCAACAATATGAAAATTGTATAATTAAATAGTTAGTTGAATAAATTTAAATTTCTTTCATCTGATAGTAATTTACTAATCTCCCTTAAAACTTTAAATGATTCGCAAATCAATAGAAATTTCCGACAACCGCATATTTTAAAATGTTAATTAAATGTATTTCAATAGCATATTTTTAACACTTTCGAGCATATAAATACATTAAACAAATATTTGAGCATATTTTCTAAGAAGTTTGACAAATTAATATTAGAATAAAACGAAGAGTTTTTCGACCCTACACACTCTACAGGCTACTATATCGCTACTGATATGCCGAATATAGCTAGCTACATACCTACTTTAGAAATGATGGTTAAAGATGTATATAGTAGACAAAGCCGTAGAAATGGTGTTTCGACTTAATAATCATGTATTTCATACCCATTTAAATTTCACTTAAATTAATCCAGCTCATTTATCTTAATTGTTTTATTATAGTTAATATTTCTTTTCTACCTTAAGACCTAAGCTGCGCATACAGTGATTCATATTTTAAGAAAATATTGTAATTGTTGTATGCATATGTATAACTAAATTATTAATTAAACAATATTAATAAATGTGACCACTTACGATTTTCAGTAAACAAGTGCTTCATAATTTTATGTGAAACATAAATATAGCATAGTATTCACTCGATAGTGGAATTAATTTTGGTGTTTAGGTCATATTAAAAAGAAAGTTGTCATGAACGCTCATTTTTTTACTTCACTTATTAAAAATAATGTGTTTGCTTCCACACCATACACGACGACGAAGAAGTTGAAAACTTCGACAAAGATGTCATCATAAGAGACCTAAACGCCAAAAAAATTTGGAATAAGTCAGAGAAATTAAAGATGATAGATATACATTATGTCAGTTATTATTTTTAAAAAGAAAGAATGCATGGACAATTGGACATGGATTAGTTCGAATGCAGTCACAAAAAATATATTTTGTGATACACATAGACATAGTTATAGTCACGGTAAATAATCAATACCCTGCATGCGGTGATCATATATTATTCAGAGCAAAAATACATATAAATATATAAAAAGCACAAAGATAATTAATAAAGGAAAATAAAAAACAAATACACAAGAAAATTATAAAAAAAAAGAAGGAAGACTGCCAAAAAGGAATAAGAGCGACTAAGAAATCGGGAATTAAACTAGCAATACCAGAAAGTACACGATTACAGATATTCAAAGACGCAGGGACCTACTAACTCAAAGGTTAGAATTAGCTAAAAAATAAAAAACGAGCAACGGTAGAGTACATGCAGCTGATAAAATTAATACCTAGAAGAATAAAAGAATTTTTCATCAAATACAACGAAAATCTTAGAAAGGAAACAATTAAAGAGAATAAAAGCTTGGCAGTATTGAGAATACGTTTGAATAATAATATGAAGCTGGTTATTCAATTACATATCAGGCATATAAGAGGTAGTAGACATCGCCCAGAAGTAAATGCTATGAGAATCAATACAATAATTAAAAAATTAAAGAAGAAGACACTAGAACAGCAAAAACAATAACAAATATGAGCTCAGAATAAATGCCAGAGGTAGACATAGATGCAGTCAGAAAGCTACTTACACAAATAGAAATAACAGAGCACCTGGAAAAAGCGAAATTATTACAGAATTAACAAAACATGGAGGAACTACACTACTTAACAATCTGAAGCTATTGCTGAACAAACGTTATGGAATACACGAACATATTAAATGATTGGGACAATGCAGTGGTAGTGGTGCTGTAGCCCAAGAAAAAACATACAAAGGTATGCCCACGATGTCGCGCTAATTAATAGTAGCAAATTCTAAAGACCTATTCACTTCTTCTTCAGTAGCATTAGTGGATATTTTCCATCGATCTCCATTCGATGCTACTTATATCCAGTTTAGACAAGCCGTTGGTTTCACAGCGTCCACCCGATTTATGGGTTTTCCTCATGGT
The DNA here is from genome assembly GCA_940337035.1 of Agriotes lineatus. Taxonomy (NCBI): domain Eukaryota; kingdom Metazoa; phylum Arthropoda; class Insecta; order Coleoptera; family Elateridae; genus Agriotes; species Agriotes lineatus. Next base: position 26,818 of record CALNHX010007195.1, read on the forward strand.
TGTTTCGACACATATGGTCGCCACTGTGAGATTTTCCTGTTCCATTTGCTTTCTTCCCCTTTTGCTAGATGTCCCACAGATAAATTTTTAAAGATGCCGCTGTTCTTGCTATGTCTGTTACTTTTGTCCTTTCTCTGATATATTCCTCGGTTTTCGGCCTAGTAAAACTAACATGGCTCTTTCTCTTGCACGCTGGGTTACTCTAAGCATATTCATATTTTCATAGACATCACCCAGTTTTCGACACCATAACTCACAACTCGTAAGGTGCATTAGTTAAACAACTTAGTTTAAAGATGTACGTGTAGTGTTTGTTCGTAATATAAAACTTAGTCTTCAGAACGCTGCCAATGTTTGTCCTACCCTTCTTCTAATGTCTCATGTTTGGCTATCTTGTTATATTTTAATATCTTGACTTAAATATATAAATTCGTCGACTTTCTCTATGTACCTATTGTGTACCCTTATATTAACTTCTAAGTACATCGTCTTCGTGTTTCCCCGTTTTTTAATCTACCGTTTTGAAATTAGGCATTTAATTAATTTCTTGTATTCCTTAGTTTGAGCTATTAATACTACATCATCAGCATACCGTAAGTTGTACTTGCCGTTGATGTTGGTACCTTTCTCTGACCAATTGAATTTTTGAAAACATCTTCGGGAGCCAAATTAAATCGTTTTGGGGATATACCTAACTACTATGGAATATGAAGAAAATAAAAAAAAAATTAATAGCATTTCCTTATACCCGTTTTGAAAGAATTATTGGACGATTTTTAAAGAAAAACATACTTATAGTTCCTTCAAATATTATAACTTTTACTTTTATTTTATTTCGAAATAAAAACCATACTGGGACTAATGTAAGCACTCACCTGCAAACTGATAATTAATATCTAACTTTCTACTATTAGCTTTGTTCTGGTACTGTCTATTATAAGTTTCCTTCAAGCAAAGCTGCAACAAGGTATTAATTGTCTGAACTAGTTGCAAGAGTATAAATATCTACAGTTTTCTCTAAAAGCTCTCCAAGATGTATTTGAAACCTGCTCTAATAAAATACACAAAATACACAAAGCACACCACAGATCTAAATTCAGATTTTTAAAATGAATTAATTAGGTATTAAGCCAGCTGCGACTCGTGGATGTTGTTTATGATAGAGCCAACCCCCTCACAGATACAGGCAGATTCCGATATCGCGAGATTTAAATTATGCACTCTACCTCACTGTCGACGGGCAAGGCTAGCCACCTACCCGGCTTGAGGGCAAAGGGGGCTCATAGAACCACTTCGTGGTTAAAATAGGCCACTGGCTTATAACAAGAGGAGGAAGAAGAAGAAGCATATGGACTGGCAAAAGTTAGCATCATTAAAAAAATTACCAAACTTTACAAGCTAAGAAGAGATGAGGAGTTGAATCGAATCTCCCTCTTTATGCTCTTTCATTTTACGTTTAAATATATTTTTCGGCTAAAAAATTACTTTTTTCACTGCTTGAGATACATAGATACACGTGTGATTACCGTATATTATTACAGATCTGCGACAATTTACCAGTAGATTATGATTATAATGAAATAGATCATAGCATAGTCACTTAAAAAACAGAAATTATGGTACGAAAACCTCAATGTCTCTTCTGTAGGAATTACACACATCCTTTAAATATTCAGGTACATGTACCTAAAAGAAGAATAAATGCCAAATGCTTTTGAAGTAAAAACAAATGTCATCAGTAAATAGATCTGACGGCCATGGCCCGTGAGCTGGCACTTTAATACTATATTGAAAGATCACAATCTAAGGGTCATTTCGTTAACTACTCGGCATGCTTGGTACTTCACATCACTTCAGTTTTAAAACGTTGTTAAAAAATATTTTTGCACCTGCTTTTCAGAAATAAAGTCTGATTCTTCTTCATTTACCGTGTGGAAATTCTTTTAAATTACTTAATTAAATACGTAAGCATCTCAAAGTAAGCCTAAATAAATATAAAAGGGCAATATAGAAACTCTTACATTTTTCAACGAGAACTGTTGATAATCGATAAGCAGATTAATAATTTCCATACATTATACTTTTTATTCCCTCTTCGAAAACTGCAGACCATGCCAGTCAGTCTACACTCTACACGCGCGCTATCCAAGCCGCGGTCAGACTGTTTGAGCCTAAGCTGAGGTGGCTCCAATTCTAACCTTAATATATTGTCCTTGGACCTATCTCTTTCGCCGCTCTCTCCCCGCTGCAGCCTATTAACTGTTAATCGCTGCGCCCTTTCGATCTGGCTCCCGTGTATACGTGAAAGCAAGAAAGCTCTTACGATATAGTTTATATTTATGAAATAAAGCTTTCCAATGAGAAAAAATAAGAGAAATTAGTATATTTTTCCTTTCGAATAAAAAATTCTTGAATTACTGGTTTGTTATGATAGAACCACTGTATTAAACTATAATTTTTCAGAATGCTTTTATTTATTGGGCTGTTTAATTTACCTAAAGTCGTAGGATATCAACTATCATTTTTATTTTCCCAATACATAACAACGCATAACGTTTAAAGGAAGAAATTAAAAGCTATCTATTCAAACGTTAAAAAAAGATTATTAATGTGTTCGTGTGTGCGTTATTCACAGTAATGAATACATAAATTTAAAATTGTATGTCTCATTGTGAGGACATTTTCAAGTTGTACGAATGTACGGGTTATTTTCCTGTTTTTCTAAATTACGACTCCGCTCGTATATAGCTTTTTCATATATTTTCGCTTGAATTTAAATGTATCGATTTTTCTGCAGGCATTGACTTCAGGCGGCTACACAGCTATGTTCTTGCTTGGGTCTGTCACTGCACACGTGTGCTTTTTATCGCCTCGCAACTGTCGCGAACTTACATTACAGCGTGTTTTCTAGCATGAGTTTAAAATGCCAGTCTGTGAGCGCGAGAGAGTGAGAATGAATGGTGTAGCTGGGTTTTCGTCTGTCTGGGTTGCTATAGCCCCTTCCCTTTTTTCTGGGCTGCGTGGCGTGCTTTTGTTTTTTTGTTGTCAGTTGGGAGTTGGTCACGGACCTTGTTCGTTACTGCGAGGAGTCTTAGAGTGTGGCCGCCTTCGCGGCTTCGGTCGTGGGGTGGCGTTTTAAGGAGTGTGTTCCGAAACTTGAAGTGGGTGAGTCGCAGCGTTGTTGGCGCCCCGACCTTTTGCCAAGCGCATCTCATTTGTGTACTAATTAATGTCTGTAACCATATTTGTGCACTAACTAACGTTTGTTACAACCTTTTTTATTATGCAGTGCAAATAAATTCTCAATGTACAGTGCCATTTGCTGGCGCATCTCATTTGTGTACTAATTAATGTCCGTAATCATATATTTGTGTACTAACGGACGATTGGCGACTAGGGTATGATTGGTGTAAACCGGATCTTGGACGAATTGGTGAGAGTCAAGGTTGGTTTGAACGCTCCAGCTGTCAGTTCCGGAGAGTCCCAAGGCTGCACTTATACCCTACCCCGTTTGGCTTTTGGGTTTCTGCCAAGTGTAAAGTTGAAAGGTGGGCTCACTTGCTTGCCGGTTCCTCAGTGGGTTTACCTGTGCATTCTCGTTTATCTTGATGGTCTCGTGGTGGCGCTCAATTTATTTAGATCTGTTTACCGTTTATTAGGCCGTTGCCCTTGTGTTATTTCGTGGTGGACCACCCCTCGCTTCACTGAGTCTAGTCGGCACTTTTTGTTACGGGCTGAGCAGCGGTCCTATGTGAGTTATATTCCCGATTTTTTGAGATATTGTACTCGCTAGTCGTCCTACTATTTTGCGGCTTTTCGTAACTACTGTTATGAGCTGGCGCGTTGTCGTAAAAGCCGCTTGTGTTCTGTAATATAATTTCGCATAAATAGAACTCTCTGGTTCTTTTCGTATATCCACAGTCTTCAATGAATGGATATTATTGGCGACAGTCTGGTGCACTTTTGTAAGGAGTTGACAGCACGGTTTTTCTATTTCTTCATTTTCTGAATACGGAACATTATTAATATATTTTTTGTGTTATTGAGGGATGGAAATATTCTATTTAGTTTTGGAGTTTAAACACTCAAAATATCTGTTGGACAGGAAGCTCAGTTGTTGCTTAATAGTGATAGACAGTCAATTAAACACCATCTATGCAAAGCATTCAGTAAAAACTCCACAAGGTGTTCCAAACAATCAAAGTGCAGTAATGCCGGCATAAACAAACACGTGTTCGTTATGTTTCAAATGGCATTTTAACCGCACATAAAGCCGCAGCTTAGAAGAAAACGCCAGCCTTTTCATGGTGTAGCAATGTTGTCCAGGACATTAATGCGTATGGTTCGGAATTGCGCCTCATCTCAAAGAAATTGTTTTTACTGCCATTCAGCATTATAAAACGCTCGAATGACTATTTGCAACTGCCAATCACGCGAAACATAAAAGACGCACTATTCATCGCAGCAAAATTATGTTGTTTCGAGCTCACTGCGGCATTGAAAATATGATAAGCACTCGCAAGAATGCTTTACAGGTCGTTTCAGGCACCCAATAACTCCGCTGCCGATACACTGCATTAAGTTGTCTCAATTTCCAGCGAATTAGTGCAGATTGTGTTCTGGAACGCCTTGGACCCGGGAACTCCCCCAATTAGCGCATATCGGATCTAGTGTGCCATGGATGGAACGGTTTCGAAAAAGCCTATTTGCATTACTATTTAGACCAGGCTTCGTTCGCGCCATTAGCGGCTGATTTACGGCGACAGGTATTAGCAGTCCTACTAAATTTGTCGCAGATTTAAGCTTGAGTTATTATTAATATTTCGCTAGCTAATTAGTTCACATAAATTTGGAGCTGAATTTGGGTAGATTCGGATTGCGTTGCGTTTTATTGCGGCCCACGGGAAGCAGAAAGACAGGTTTCGTTTCCTCGTGGGGCTTTGAGAAAGTTCAGAATGCTAGAAAATCAAAGACGCGTTTTGAGTGTTTAGACCACTTTTAAGAATGTAACGAGAATATGACCAAGGTATTCTAAGTGTAATAGGTATCCTTGGAATCTATTTTCATGCAGCTACTAGACTGTCATCAAACGCACACTTCATAAAAGGCATTTCACCAGTAGTGACTGGATTTTTAACTTGCTACTTACTTAATCCTGAAATTTTCGATGTAATGTTAAAGCACATATGCTTCTAGTGCTACAACTCAACAGCTCCTATGATTACCACTTCTCAGCTTAATTCGGATAATTATTAATTAGGCATTACATGGTTTAATTTATTTATCATAAATCTTGTCCTTCTCAAGCATTTCAATCCAATTTTCTATACACAATATTAGTCTAACCTTTTTATGAGTTCTCTAGTATTAAGTTTGAGGCTATTAAGAAGCTCTGTGCTATTAACCTTTATATTACCAGCCGAGGTGCATGTTGTAAAATTTTTTTGAGGACTGAATTTTTGAGTAACTTCATTTAATTGATTTTTAGGTTAAACGCCGTTGCAAATATCCTTAAAACATGAGTTATTAATAAAAACTTTATTTTTCTAGAGCGGGGTATACGTACACCCCAGTTGCTAGTTAACTGCTCTTAAAATTTTGTATGACAGTATAAAACTGTAATCACATATTTATGCGATTCCCAGCCTAGTTGTGGGGAATACCCTTTTTTATACATTTCTGAAATTGTACTCGACCACGTATTTAGTTCAGTTTAGCTGCATTACTGGTGTTGTGTGTTTCGTAGTGATTTGTATTACTGAATATAGCGTTGAAATCCATGAGTGCTGTTCCAAAAATATATGATCCAAAGAAGCTTACCGAAGAGGATATGTAGAGGCTGCTGGGTTATGATGATCCAGAATTCGACTATATTCTGCAAGAAGAAAACAGCGACAAGGAGGGTGATCATGTGTCAGCCGATGGACGAGAATGATGGATTTTGTAGTGACAGTTTAGATGAAAGTGATTATGCAACTGAAGACACAGCAAAAGGTTTACTTACGCATGCAGCCAAAGATGACACTGAATGGTCAAAACATTAAAAAAAATATAAGAGTTAGGAGATTTCCAACTAATATAATGAATGTTGCTTCTGGTCTAACGACCTACAATTCTGGAATTTTTAGCATCAGACATGCATTTTGTTGTTTATTACGGCATAGATCTAAAAAGTAAGGCTACTGACTTCTATGAACGATGGAATGCGGGTCTGGTTCCTTGAGGATTCCAATCGAGGGCTATTTTCGGGATTCTGTTGTGTGTTGAAAGTGTGGCCTATTCGGTTCCATTTTAATCTCTTTAGTTGCGATTAAAGAGTTACTTGATATATTTGTTGGAAAATGTACATACCTATCATAAGCTACAAACCAGGTGGTCATATATGGGTGGCTGAACAACTTTTTCCCTTTAGGGGTAAAGCTCCCTTCCATGTGTAAATGAAGAGCACATCTTCCAAATACGGGATCAAGATTGTGATTCTGCATGCATAATAAATATGCATGTTTATGTGACTAATGTTTTGAATGCCATTAGATAAAATCATCTGAATATGAACTGTGTGCACATTCTTTTAGGAAGAAGGAACATCCGACCAAAAAAGAACTAAGGAGAGAGAGTCGTACTAGACTTACTGAACAACTTACCAGCTGAGCATGGCATAACCACTGATAATTTTTTCACGAGTCTACAATTATCTGATAAACGTTGACTGAAGTGAATAACCCCTTGTGGTACTCTTACAAAAAATAAAATGTTTACACCAAAAGTTGTTTCCTTTACAGTCTTTCTATGTTTGCGTTCCGAAACAATCGTACTCTGGTACATGCAAAAAAAACTAGATTAGTAATATTGCTACCCAGCCAGCACACTGATGATAAGGTCGAAGGAGAAAATTAAGACTACAAGCCTAAAATTATATTGCCATACAATAAAACCAAAGCAGCTGTTGATATAAGTGATCAGCTTCTTCAACAATATTCAACACAAAGGAAGACTAACAGATGGCCCAGGGCCATATTTTGTCATACGCTGGATATCGCTGCCAGCAATTCATTCAAGGTATGGATGTTCGCCAATCCGATCTGGAAGGAAATGGTAATGATGCATAAAGAAAATATCTGCTCCAGTTGTAAAAGGACCTATTAGTAAAACAAAACACCATTCGTCGTTACAACAAGAAATATTTACAATACCAACTAAAATAGCATTTGGTAAAAGTTGTGCCAGAAGTACAAAGTAACCAACCCACTATGAGCGCAACAGCATCTGCAAAGACAGTACAAAACTGTTATCATCTCAGCGACAGGAAAACAAGGCAGCAGTGTAGGTACTCTCTTCAAAAAGTTTGTTTGTACTGCACATTTCACGAAAAAATCATTTGTCAAAATTGTAATGATGAATAAACGTTAACTTGTTAATAATTACTCTCTTTAATATTTTGCTAACTAAAATGTTCGTTCCATAGTATTGGTCTTACTGTCTGTCAATAAGGGCCGTGTTCTAACAATAAAGAAAAATGACTAGTTTAGTTTGTTTTAGGCAACAACTGAGGTGCAAGTGCACCCCACCTGATAGTTCTCGTAAAAAATTAGGTCGGTAAGAGAAGGAGAGAGAAGTTCTCTGCTACTGCTAATTGATAATCTCCTTCAAGTTCACAGCAACTCCTTCCATCATGTACACCACATTCTAGGACGCTGACACTTCATTACTAGTTACTTGTGAATTAACAACACATTATTTATACAATATCATTTTGATAGAGAATTTATTCAATCGTTATCCAATCTAATTTATTTTATCATGTCAAATTTGTAAGTATTTTCCCTTATGGGAAGTTACACATTGTTTATCATTTTTTATTCATCTTTCGTGTCACGACCCAGCCTAGTTAACATTACACTCTTACTTATTCTTAAAATTTTTGCATTTTCTGAATTCAATTGGTATTATTACAAACACCTATTAAATTATCTCATGTTTCTCACATTTTATACAGTTTAATTCCACCTTACCAGTTTTCTTTATTGCTTTTCTTGTACCTTACTCGTGTTCTTTATTTTTATGTTATTGGGCTGTTTTTGCAGGCCGTGGCTATTTCGACAGAACTTTGCTGCTTCATTTATTTATCATATTATGAGAATGAACAGAAAATAAAGTTGCTCATTGCTAATTTCAAATGAAGAGGAAGGAATTTTGGTTTCATTTAAAGTTCAGGTTTTCGGTGTTATATTTATATATTAATTATAATCCAAATAATATTACGTCAATGTAATTGTATTATTATTGAGCTAGTAAATCTCAATAAGAACAGCTGTGCCTATCTTTTAATAGGTATAATTATTGATTTGCTATTAGTTGCAAAAGCACAGAACCATCACATCATATTATCTTGCAGAACTATTTATATTTTATCATATTTTTTATTTATCCCCATTTAATTACTGTTTTCACTAATGTGATAAGTGTCTCTATTTTCGACGTCCTTCTCGGATATCCGCTTTCTCTCTTTCCTGTTGCTTTAGCATCCAACTTTATATTCACCAGTCTGCTCTTTTCCATCCTAATAGCAGGTCCATTACAGCTCAGTTGTCTTTCTTCTATCATCGTCTCTACTGTCTAAATCTCAAAATTGCTCGACGAGACTTGTTTCTGATTCTTTTTTAATCCTTCTTCAAATTCTCATCTCCATTACTGCCAGAGTACTTTTTTATATTAAAGTATTGAATACATAAGTTTAAAGATAATTAATTTATGCTTTGACCTCCTAAGCATTTCTTTTACTAAGAAATTTCGATTTTAACAAATCGAACAATTCCCGCTGCTGCTCCTTTCGTTGATTTCATCTTCCAACTTTCTTTTGCTATTCACCGTTGTCCCTAAATACCGTACTTGTCAGTACTTGTTCCAATTTTCTTTTATATATTTTTATTTGTTCTCTCTCTCAGTTCGTCTTGATTCTCTCAGTATACCCATATTCTCTGCATGACATAGGTCTGTTTCACTAACCATTTCCATTTTCCAATTTTCCATACAGACTGATAACAAGCTCGCTCTCGCTTCCTCGTTGAATACCGTGCTTGCAGGTAAAGTTCTAGGTAACGGACTTGCAATATAAATTACTATAATAAACAACAAGCACACCGAAATATGGATTAAACATTGAACTACCCTGATTCTCAAAATAGAATAATTAAAACTAAGAGAACATATTCTTCATCTTTTTCTACTTTTTATATTTTGTTCAGGTGTTCGGCTATATATAGGTACGTATATCCTGTTACGTCGTCAATAGATGAAATCGACTTCAATGCCTGGGTTACACGTCCTATCAAACATCTCTCCACCAAATTTAAAGATTCATAACTACCATCAATGATGACGATGACGGTCTAACTTTACCTATACACTGTGATCTTAGTATATTTAGATATTTTTTGCTCTTCTTCATCTTTGTTTACATATTGGGCTTGATAGCCTCTTACGTCTTCAAGAGATGAATGTTCAAATCTATCCCATCGCCTGGGTTGCCCATACTATCAAACATCCCTTTCCCAGACATACGAAGATTCGTAGCTGCTGTGAAGGAGATAAAATTATCAATAGTGGCATCTAGCTTTAGATGTCCACCATCACAATATCATTGTAGAATTTGATGCAGGATCCGAACTTTTAGGATTTTTATCCATAAAATTGTGGCGTCAGCTGCACAGCGCCATGGACGGTGTCGATACATGATGTTCAAGTTCTAATCACATTATTTTTTATACATATAATGAAACGGCTGTCAAATGAATTATATTACGGTTTTTGTACATATTTACCTTTTTGCTGGCTACATTCTTTAAAGAAGCTGCTGAGAATAAAGAACATGACAGTATAATTTAAAAATTAGGCTGATTAGTTTTTGATATTATGCCCAATCAAATGTATTTTGTAGTCAAGGGCACATATACATTTGTCCTATTCGATATTTCACAGAATTAATACTTGAAAATTCAATGAGGCCACTGATATCAAACCACATCAGAAAGCAAATTGATATTGTATTAGAGTCGTAGATTCTTTACCTTTTTCGTACATCCTGCTACCTATATGCAGTATATTTTCAAAAAATTGTAGAAACGGCTTCTGATACTGTGTTCATTATAGATCTGACCATTCTGACTTATTGGTACCATTGCAAACATTCATACTGGTCAATCTATAAAGCCGTCTTTCTGGTATAGATTTAGTTAATTGGATCAACCACCAGAATTATTTTATTTTGTTGAATCAATTTCATATTTTATTTTTCTTTACCATACGCAATGCTATATTACCTCGTCTCCTGTTTTTGATCAATTCAAATTGAGGTTGAGAAATATTCCTTGTCATCAAATAATTTCTACATAGGTATATGATTTCCATGTCCTCAAATTCATTTCTAGTATTGATTATCTTTCGGTTTCTATTGGGAAAAATGTTTACTCACTATTCTATATTATCCTGTTGCTTTTTGTACATATTAAATGTGGGAAGCTTTCTTTGCCTGGAATTGAATAGCATCAACTTTTTTGCTGCTTTAATTTTCGTTCGAATATCTCCTTTAATATTTATATGGTTAATGTGCCAATGACGAGGAGGTTTAAAAAAACAATCACTTTTAATTTTTCTCGTGTACCATAAAACAATTAAAAAGACCAACTGTCTAATGATCACTTCAATATTTAAGACAATTCTCCATGAGAAATAATTTTTGGCCGAGAACAGGATTACCACATAAGCGTCCATCTGAAAACGTTAAACGGCCCTGAAACGTTTACCCCACTAATTAGGCTACGTAATCCTTCGGAACAGCCAGTAATTAATAATCAGCTTCGTTAGGAATCCGTATTTGCGTCTGACAAATCAAACCCTTTAATTAGGGGGATTTTTAATTCCGGCCCGATGAAAACACGGCGGAAAATTCCCATGGACTAATCACTAATTATTGAACGAGCCATATTTTCGGTGCTCTAAATACTTGATTAGTTCTCCGCAATTAAAAGCTGCATAATTTAGGGCTCGTTATTAGAACTTTGGTGCTCGCTGCTCCATTTCGGACGTGAAATGTTTTTGGGAAATCTTGCGTGAGCAAGCAAAGTATGGAGCATTTAATTCCAAGCCTGAACACAATATGAAAGGCTGTTGGCCTTACTAGTTAGGCAGATTAGAATCGGGTAAAGATGGAAATCGTGAGCGACAGAGGCGAGTTAAAGTTTTTCCAGTAATAATTGGGTAGGGACAACCATATATTTAACTGAGGGAAGTTCTGAAACATTCTCCAGTGGAAAACAACTTTTCAAGTATACTGAAAATACTGGGAGTTGGTAAATTTATTAACTTATTTATATTACAATTTTTCCTATATTTGATATCTTGTAAATTCGGCTACCTTCCAGTTAGAAAATTTCAGATTTTTCTTATAGGTCAGATAGTTAATAAATATTCTTTAATTTTTGCCTACTATTACTGTTAACGTTGCCCTCTATGTAATTTAAAGACGTTGCTTTACAGTAACTCTTATTTACCTCATTTGCATGATCTGTCAACACCACAAACATTTCCTTCTGGTATAAGTACTACAAGTTCCTTCTAAATGAGCCAATAAGATTAACTGCTATTTTTTCTTAAAACCTGGAACACGAGCAAAATTTGGTGAGCAACATCAAATATATATTTAGTTCAGCAGACTGCGGATATGACCCATCCTTCTCTTTTGATTGTTCTTTCTTTCAAAGTTACTTGCTCAAGGCATTGGCGCAATTAATTATGGTCTTCGTCATTTTCAGATCTGAACAACTTTATATAGCTATAATTTTTAGCCAAAGCACCATGTAACAGTGGCTGTTGCGCAATCATTAGACATTTGAACGGATTTTTGTGCCTAAGGGCAAATTTGATAATAGGCAGCGCGCTTTTGCTAGTTGGCTTGTAATTACAGACCTACGAGTCGATCGAGCGGAAGATTTGCCTAAAGTGAAAATGATCGTCTTTAGAAACCCTTTTAGGCATCTCCGATTACATAATTGTTGGTTAGTATATTTTCAGAACGGTCTTTTGACAAGCTGCTTAATTGCTTTCTTAAGACTGTGAGTTGAATGTTAAGTCACAAGGTTTGAATGAAATGTTCTGTCGGAAGCAGAGTTAATATTTATTTTATCCTATAGTAGTAGACTGGGAATATACTATATAACTTTCTTGTCTTCCACGAGCGTATCTACTTCTAATCAATCAATTAATAAACCAAACATTTTCCAAGTCCTTCAGGAAAATTTCCACCTGTCCTAGTCCTCGCTGATTCCATTAAACATACATCCCAACAGAGCTACAGCGTATATTGACCTTCCATGGCTCGGTCTGACAACCAGCAATTATGAAAAGGTACACACCAATCACGGTCTGCGAAACTACGTTTTCAGTGGGACCTACGCATTGTGTTTACGATCTCCTCTAATTAATATTCATTCATTAAGATCGCGATATAATTCCGACATCGCTGCGCGGCATAATTTTGATCTGATGGTCTACGAACCGAACCTCTAAAACGCCGATTTGCATATATGAACGGTGTTTCCTGCGGGTCGGGGTATTTGCTGACCTTTGGTGCAGAGGTTCAAGACTACAATTACAGTTTCACGGTTTCCTCGGTTCCGAGCAGGAATTCTTTTGGAATAGTTGCATAAATTAGCGACTTTTTTGGAGCTTTCCAGTGGTAGTTTTCCGCTGTCGAGCGGCGCAAAACAAGTAGTATTTTAAAACTTCTGCGAGGGAGGGTTTTCCAATTTCATTTGTTGTTATTATTATCAGTATTTATGGCTTTTAGTTAATTAGCTTCTTTTGTACCTATAAATTAAAATGGAAGTCGTGTAAGCAGGGCTTTAGCTGTCACGTACCTAGGTTCGAGATGATAAGGTATCGCACAAGTTTGATGATCTTGATAATAATTACATTTCTTGTGTGTGTGTGTCTGCGTGTGCAACTTTGGACAAAGATATAGGAATATCTATAAGTAACTGTAATAAAACTATTAACAAGTAATTGCGTAAGGAGATGAAGCTAGGAATTATTGATATTAAATGAAGACAATTCCGTCAAAAATGGGGACATTTATAAACTGCTCTATGAACTAACTTTGCAACCGTTGATAATATCGTTGCTTCTCTCTGTTAATAAAGTCAAATGTTTTAACACAGGCACCTCACCCGTTCATATAATGTTTTTAGAAATAACAACATGTAAATATAGCAAAAATCTTGGTAGTTGGTAATCGAATAAGAAAAATCTAAGATAATTGTAAGCATACATTGGAAAAGTATTGACATACTCGTATTTCAATAAAACTTCAGAATTCAAAACAAATGTTTTTAATGAAGTGCCTATTGATGCCTATTGATTGATGCTGAAAGCAAAAGTTGAGTTTATATTATTTTGTAAGAATACTGGTAGTTGTTTGTATGCACAACATAGTATCGTTTAGTTAGTAAGTATACTCTTTATAATTTTCTAAATACAAATTGTAAGCTCAACTATTTTTTTCATACTCAAACAGAATAAATATCTTTAACCTTCGACCTTGTGCACGGATAATCTAAGTATTCGCATATAAGGATTATTTTTATTTGCCCTTTAAGAAAATTTAGTTGAAATAGATATGTCAAATAAAATAAGAGTGTGAGGCTTTACTTCATAAGGTGATTAATCTATTTTTTTGCGCTGCCAACCTATTTCTACTCGTTTTCGGGTTTCTTATTTGTGACTAAAAGGTCATCTTACCGTATCGGTGTTGATTCGAATGACGACAACAATATAGCAGGCCCGTTATGAATATAACGCTCGTAGGACGGTTATAGAAAATCATTTTTACTTGGTTCCTATAGAAACAACAATCGCACACTTCATTTAGACAAACAATATTTGTCATAAAAAACGATATCTTTTAAAATGAGTTGATAACGTAAAAAATTTTATACAACACTCGATCGTTAAGTGCCTTCTTGGAACCTCAGGCCTCGTTTTTCTAACTTTTTCTCGGCCTGTTCTAAGGCAATTACCGATCTTGTAACGTAATATACTATAGCATTATTACATTTGCATACGCGCCCTAGCAAGTGAGATGTAAATGTTGTAACTGTCGATGAGAAGAGCTGTTACATTCTAAAATAAATATCCTTAAATGCCCTCATTTGTTTATATTGAGAAATTAATAACTAGTTATTATCTAATTTTTGCCATTATCGGTATTTCCAACGGAAAAGTAATTCAACTGAAAAGGGTGAAAACGCAGAAGTGCAAAAAACCGAAAATAAGACTTCGAATTGAAATATTTATAGTGTTATAATAAAATTTCGTTTCGCTTGAGAAATTACAGCTGTATTCTTGAATGAAGAACCCAAATCAAAATTTCGTTGAGCAGTTCTGAGAAAAATTTAATTTTAGCATTTATACCAAGAGCCATAATAAAATTCCCATAGAATGAATTGTAAAATCTGCAATTAAGACTAAAATGGGTTTTTAAATGGTATAGATAAATCAAAATTAACCTCAATCATTGTAAAAGAAAAAGAGTTTTCTATATTTAGGTATTTACAACAAGCATCTTCAAAACATGTCGAAAAGTTGTGGTTATCAAAGAGGAACTGTACACGAAATCGTTGTGAAGATATAATATAGTTTTAAAAAGTGGAGGTGTTGATAGCAACAATGACAAGAAAATTATTTGGTAATGAAAGTACAGATACGAGTTAAATACCTAGAAATTTAGAAACAATCTAATGGCTTTTTCTAATATCTAACCAATGTCTGTATTTTAAATAAAACACAATTTCTGGACTTATTTAATTTAAATTATTTTAACTTGAATTATCAAGTAACACGGGTTTTACGTTTAATGTCAGCGCTGTATACAAAATAAGAAAAATTAAAGAACTAATAGAATTCAACAATTTAGCAAAAAGTAGTTAATTATAAACAAATAAGCGTGATCAGTACGCAAATATAAATACATTTTTTATATACGTAAATTAAGTATAAGTAAGCAATTTCTTCACCAAAATTATCACCCGTCACAGCCGTTTTAATGTGTCTCTTAAAAGTAGCTCGAAGTTCGTATATTGACGTTTGAGTTTTCGAAATTAGTAATTCAGTAGTGTATGAAAAATAAGTGACCAGGTATTTATTAATATTTTTTTAATTACAATCAGTAGTTTTCTTCATGACAAAATATGACATACCTTTGCATTTAGCAACAGTACACTGGAAATCATTATCTCCACTCAGTTTTCAAATTTCTAAGACGCCAGCTTTGTGTGCTATAAACTCTCCGGATTATTTAAGAATTAGCAGCAAAGAAACGTATAAATATGGTGAACAACAGCTTTAAGTACTCTTTGAGATACCTCCGAAGGAGTATATCACTATATTAAGTCTGACGTACTGGCGTACGTTTTCAGATATAATTCGCATTAATTAATTAAATCAAGATTGCAGCCCAAAGAGCATAGTTTTGATTCACTTTGTTAAACATTTTGGCATAATCCATAAACGTGCATTCGCCTAGTTAAGACAATAAATTTACTTTAATTGACCGGGTAGCGTAGTTGCGAAAGAGCTAGGATTGCGTCAAGCAAGTCCTCGGTTCGAATCCTGGTGGCGGAATTTGTCTGTGGCCTTGGCGATTTAAATCGAGCTCGATGGGACCATTCACAGTTGGGCACCAAATTAACTATGCTCTACTCAGAACCCAAGACCTAAGAGATAGAATAATAAGGGCAACACATCACCAAGCCACACACCTCACACAATGGTTGCTGCACAACCACAAAAGGTGGGCTCCATCCCGAATCCGGGGAAAGTTGAGCAATGTATCGCCTGAGGCAAGCGTGTAGAGCACCAGCCTCTACACCGCATGGTAAAATGATGTTAACGACAATACATGCATACATACAACTTTAATTTAAATTCGCACTAGGGAAAAGCTTTGTATATGGTGGAGGATAAAATGCTGCATGACAATATTTTTGGTGGAGTCAGTTCTGGACTTCTGAGGAATTGAACATTAAAGCATTATTCTGATTATTTATAAGCGAATGACGGGGCTAAAAATATTTTTAAAAAAATAATGTCTTTGAAATGTAGGTAGATCTGGAGAAGAATACTCCGTCTTCTGTGGATAGCGCGAAGGGCGAACGCTTCAATCCTCAATGGAATTAAGGAGCGACAACGCCTGTTACAATTTGTAAGCCAGCCAATATTAAATTATTTTGACACGTTACTCGAAAAAACGACAGCTTGAAAAGGCGAAATGGTAAAAAAAGAACAAGAATTTGAAAAGGTTAATCGTGCAGAGTAAAATGGAAGGTAAGAGGGCTCGCGGGAGATCATCGAAAATCTTCTTGAGGATCTTCCGCGACCAACTGACCATCTGACCATCTGGTCAGACCAAGTAAAGAATGCCACTAGAAATAGTGCAAAGAATTGGAAGCGAAAATGCATAGCAGAATCACTTCTGTAAAAAAGAAACAGTGAAAAATAATACTGACGGTATTCGATCTGGGCCACGTATATGATTTCTGTTAAAGCTTCGTCAATATCATTCAGTTAAAGTGCATTGATTTAAAAGAGATGAGATGAGTTTTTATTTACAGAGTAATGGGATTTAAAAAAAACGGCAAATTTATAAGGGCTTCACTTCTATTTAATATTTCCCCACCGTAATATTGATGTGTTGTCTCAGAATTTGGATTTTTTATTTATTCTTTTTAAAATAAACAACGTTGTGATGAGTCTGTACATTCGAGAAACGTAGAAAGACAAAAGATTATGATGAAAAATCCTCTCACTTAGGTACTATGCAGAACCAATCACTACTGAACCTCCTACAATATTTTTTTAATAACTAATTTAGGCTATCAACTCTGGTGTGATACACAAATTTTATTTTACAGTGATCTTATATTTAGCAAAAAAAATATTTTTGAGCATTTGTCAAACATTTTCAAAAATTACAAATACTACAGAAACCGTACGAAATAGAACGGTAATTGAAATGACAAATTTTCTCTAAAATTTTAAGCCGAATTCAAAAATGTAATAATATGCCGGAGGTTTTATTTAAAATAGGTGTTATTATAAAAAAGAAAAGAACAGAAGAAACGCATTTTAAAGGTATTCAACTGGGAAATCATCTATATTTTACATCAGTACACATTAAAAATGTAATAAAAATGTAACGTTTGAAAAATAAATCTATAGCCGTTTTTGATAAAATCGGAAAAACTGAAAAATCACAAGCAGAATAACACCGTACTTCCGGTTATTCGATTTTCTTCAAAAGCTTGCTGTCGCATCTACATAGTACACAAAACTTATATGTGAAGCGTCAAGGTCAGATCTCTTTCCGTTTTTGAGATATTCTGTTCACACACAGACAGACAGACGAATGAACAACACATGTTTTTTGGGTTCAGGGGATGCTAAAACGTGAATATCCGTTAAAAACTGAATTTCGAATTTTTGGGGTGAATCCAATACTTCCTTTATTATGAAAGGAAGTAAAAAAATTACTGCCTTCTGTATGAGGTTATGTACAATGTGATTCATTTCATATCTTCACACCCCCGTAACTCTGTTACTTATTACATTGTTAATCCCAGGTTGTGCACAGCTGTACATATTTCAAGATACATTGTTTTTATAGTAAGTAACTTAGTGGCCTATACGCTCTAAAATAAATGCAAAAGTTAAGAAACCTAGTAGACCCTGTTTTATATAATTTTTTGCTTAAAATAGGGAGAAAATCCTTACGTCAGCATTTTTTCATATATGTACATGGAGTGAAACCTACAATTTCCAGTTTTTCGCCAATTGTAAATTTTCTTCTACTATTTTCAACAACACGACTTCACTAAGTGTGTATAAGAACACTTAAAATTGACAAGTAACCAACTTTTGTTTTGTACTCTTAGAAAAATAAATAGTTTCTAAACATCGTAGTAAAGAAGATACTATACATTTTTGAATTTCTTTTTGAATTTGTGCACCTATTTCCTACCGTAGTAGGTTAATAAGTTACAATTGAACGATATTATAGGGTTAAGCAATATTTATTTTAAATGGATGTTCAACTTTAACTCTGTAAAATTTGAACCCAATGCATAGAAAATTTAAATATTACAAAAGTGTTTAGATGCACAAGGAATCACACTGTAGTTGCATGCTCCACCAATACGAGAATCAAGTTTACTTTGATGTTATCTGCAATCCTGCTTTTTCAGTATAAAAATTTAAAAACAGCATTGCTTTTAGCAAATTGAAAATGCATAATCAGTGCGACATTAGCAACGAAGATACGTTATATAAAAAATTAGGTTAAAGTAGATACCACTATTTTAATTTTCAATTCATAGTTCTGTAGGTTGTTCTAATATTTTTCTTGCTCCTCTCAATGGCTTGAGTTCTTGCAGGTGGTAATCAGATTTGTACCTGATTTTCGAAAAAAGTGATTTATCTCTCCATTAAGACAGCTTGAGTAAATATTTAATGTAACACTTCCAATCTTTGGAACGCATTGATTTAATACTAGATGTATTTTTACATAGGCTATATCTGTGTATGATTTAAGCTCGTCCCAAGTAAATTATCGCTTTGCAAATGGCAATCTTTATAATAACTATTGTATGTCTTACGATGAATGGCTAGCGTTGGATAAAATTATTCTACAGCAATTAATATTTGCATCCGCCCAAGAAAAACTGTCATAACATTAAAAATTAGAAATGTAAACAATTCAGTATGTAATACACACATTAAATGAATATAGTTATTTATTAGAAAGGAATGTAAATGTATATTTTGTTTTGATCTTCAGCCTCCGAGTTCTTGTTTTTAAGAGGCACTGACAAAAATATTCACTGCTCCTTTTCAACGACAATTGATGCAAAAGTTCTCTGATGCCCCCTACAGTAGCGTTTTTCTTTCAGAAGAATAGTAATGAAGATACCAATACAATGAGGTCTATAGTTACATGTATTTTAAAAATTGGTGAATATTGTTCCCCAATTGATTTAGCCGCCTTCTCTTTTAAAAATGAATATAAAAATAACTTTTAAGATCATACAACTATGCCTTGAAGATGTAAATTTTATGCCATGTTTCGATTATAAATTCAGCTTTCCACTGTCTCATTCAAAAGCATCATAGCAGTCAGTGCTCTACTAGACAAATACGAGATGTTCTAAAAACACCAAACCTTGTTTACTGCTATAGTGAGATATCTAGATGTTTCTGTTAACTACGACTGTTACTAGAAACAAGTGGTGTTTTTCAGTTTTGTTTATTTAGGATGATAATTTTATTTGCGTTATTCTTCGTTCATAGGTATCAAGCTTTACATGGTTGTTTGGGTTCTAATGAATATTACCTAGAATATAAAGATGGTACAGGGTTCTAGCACGTACGATACAAAAATCATAAGGCAGTCGGTCCAAAATTACATCTTCAGAGGGCTAATTTAGTAAGAAGAGCGATGTAGGTAATCCTTGGTGTAAGGTTTAGGCGAGGTGGTTCCCACTACTAGCTCTATCTTATGATTCAGTTGTCACTTATGTAGAATATATTAGATATATACATTGTAATTCTCTATAATTTTTTGCAGGGTTGCGCGGTAGTCTAATAATAATAGTACGAAAAATGAGTACAAAAAAATCTAACAGAAAAACCTTTGTATAAATTTCAGAGGAGGTAGTTTTCGTGCGGTTGAAGTGTTTTTCATAATAATAATCAGCTGTAGTTGGATATTCGATAAACTTGTTCTTGTTGACTGGAGTCGGTGAGGGCAGTTAGTGGCTTTCACAAAAATAGCGAGTGATGTTGACTAACAATCCGTTGCAAAGAGACAACAACATCCTAGTTTTCTGAAAGTGATGTGATGACTTTTGAATTAAGTACCTTTGTAGCAAAAACAAGCCAAATGTTTCATGCACGACAATACTCCATCTCATTTTACCCGAGAAATCATTAAATCTTTCATTTCAAGAACTACTCGTCTCAGCTATTCCCAACAAGACTCCTTTATTTACGTAAAAAACACAATATCCCGAAAAGTTAGGACGAAAAACACCCCTCCTCGTTGCAGCAACTCTCCCTTCTGAACGATCTATAAAATTTTTCCAAGATTACCTACGCAGTATAATTTTTTACTATATTTTGCAAAGTTGTATACACAGCGTGAATGTGTTTCAGACCTTCATGGCTTCATAGCTTTGTTACTTATTACGTCAATTCCTGATTTTGCGCACCTACACACATCGTAGGTACGCTTAAAACGAGTATTTAGTAAAACATTGTAACACAGTGACCTACTATGGTCAAAAATAAATGAAAAAAAAATATAAAAAAACCTAGTAGACCGTCTGTTATAAAAAAATAGTTAAGAAAACAGGAAAATCCACTTTTACAGCATTGCAGTGGACACTTCTTTTCATGAAAATGTAGAAAAACTTGATATTTTCAGGTTCTTCGCCAGTTGATAACTTTTACAGCAGTTTTCAACAAGACAAAGTCAATGGCACATAGCGCACCTTTCGAAAACTAAACTATTGCATAAGTACATTGCATTGGTAGGTATAATATATCACTGCTGGTTTTTGTATTGATTTCGTAGAGTGGCAGTTTTGTCCTAGAAAAAAATCAGATATTTTAAGTAACTTTCCATAACACTTCCAGGTAAAGTCAATTAAAATGAAGTATTCAAGCTAGGGCCACTTTGAAATTCAAGAAATCGCTTTTGTACACAGTTGTGTATAGAAAGGGGTTAAAATTGGTGGATATTAATCTCCAATTAGTATAGTTCGTCTTCTAAAATTAAACATCAAAATACCTTCAAGATTATACAACTGCCTGCCGAAGATTACATACCGAGTGATTAAAAACTAGATACGTGGTTGTTTTTGAAATGTGACGTTTATTGCCACATAATTATATCAATACTTAAGTATTGGTAGCTTTTATTAGTTCGAATAATAAAAAAGAATAGCGCCACACAAAAATTTACAGGCAAAACAAATTCCAAGGAAAGTAGCTGTATCTTTTTTTAATCACTGTGTAGATCTCAAGTCATGTTCCACTTCTTTCAGCTGTAAACAAATTCTGGTTTTATAATTTACCTGAAATATTTTTGAAGTAACATACGAAGTGTATCATTCATAAGCATTATGGAAGCCAGTTATTATCAGGAATTTCTGTTCTACTAGACAACAGGAATTTTTCTAAAAAAATATATTTTTTAAGTCAAAGCTTCCTCCAAAGATGGATGCCTAAGGCTATACTTAATGCTGTTTTCACTTATTCAAAATAATCATTTTGGTTGCGACTTTTTCGTTCATTTAATGATTGACAGGATTGTTTGGTAGTCCAATATATAGGGTGTAGAAACAATAGGTAAGTACATAATTTTAGCACTGCTAGTAGGTACTCGAAATAAATAAGAAAAAACTTCATAAGAACATGGGTCTAAAATTACATATTAATGAATTAGAAGTATTAACAAGGTACTCCCTACTAGAAAAGCCTTGTGATAAGGTTTACATGGAGTAGGTTTTGTAGTGTTGAGATATGTTTCCTGTCAACGTATTTATTAATTGATACATAGTTAGATTCAAAAACTTTTTAATATTAGTATTCGCGAAATCACGAAGAATATAAAGTTGTTTAAACAACAAATCTAAATTTCCTGAAAAAAATATAGGTACCTATGTCTACTTTTCCATGACGGACCTTTGCAGAAAAGGTAAGTCACGTATTTAATGGACGACTATGCTCCACCTCATTTTGCTCAAGAGGTCAGAAGAACATTTAAATCACGTTTATAGGTGAGTGAGTATAAATACAAACGAATTGAAAACAAGTTCAGCATCATTTTTTTAAACTATAATCTGCATTAAGATATATGTACGTACAGAGTGATGCATTTCACATCTTTATACCACCATAACTTTGTTATTTATTAAGTGGTTGATTCCAGATTGCACAGCTGTAGATATAGCTTTTCAGAGCAAACATATTTTTTTCTAACAAATAAAGAGAACCCTGCAATTTCCACTTCTCCGCTAAATGTAATTTTTTCGTCGTTTTCGACAAGACAAATCCAATGAATGACTTTAAGGGCACTTAAAATTGACAAATAGGTAACTACTGTTTAACAAAATAGTTTTATAAAAATAAATACATGGATATTCACTTGAATAGTGTTGAAATATTCTAATGAAAAAGACATTGAAATGTTCCGATGTTTTTTTTCACACAATCCTGGCTAAGGAATTTTTCTTACTACCTACTATGCTTTCTTGAACTTTTGTAGGTATCTATTTTCTACCGTAAGTAGTAGGTTAATGGCTTATAAACAAAAGGGGTTTCGATGTTGAAAAATATTAACCTAAAACGGATAGTTAACTTTACTATGCAAAATCTGGAATAAATCTCATAGGTAATAAAAAATTACAAAAGTGAAGTGTAGTTGTATGCACCACCATAAAAAAATTAAGTATTCTTTGATATTATAAAATTGCCTGTGTTAGCAAGTTGCAAAAGGGAAAATACAAGTAAGAAAATAATGTCTAGGCACAGCTCTGTTGTCAGATATGCAAACTGATAAAAATAGAGCAAAGATACGAATCTAACCTGAAGGCGACAGCGGTAGGGCAGCGGGCAGGACGCTGGGCGCCGTGTTTGGGGCGGGCACGCCGACGGGGTCCATCTTCCAGTTGACGATAGCGGAGCGGGCGGCGGGCGCCACTGGCACTGGGCAGCACCCCGAGAGTCCAGAGAATTCGGATCCGCCGCCGAGCGCGTTCCCACTAGAAATCAGCATGGTGCAGGGGTTGCTCGGCTCCCGGAAAAGCCACCACCGTGCATTAGGACACCGCCTCAATCGAAACACAGTCCTGTCTTTAGCAGAAGCACTAACTGTGGAAAATCAGTTTTCAGAAGCACCACTTGATTAGATTATCACTGAGTGGCGCGTCCGGCGCCCTTTCCGGTCGGTGAGGTGCTCAGGTGGTGGTGCGGTTGAAGCCTAAGAACTGCGGGCACGACACTGAATGACTGCCCAGTGCTTGAGTGCTCAGCGGCAGTCGCTGCCAGCAACCGGTGCTACCTCGAGTTTGGTTGGCTACCTGTGCTTACCTGATAGGCAGGCTTGCACCCTCCTGCGCTCGGCCCACTGCGATTGCTCATCGCGGCCTTTTGCCTCCGCGACGGAGACGGCGTGCGCCGCCCCCCGCGGGCCAGAGAGAGACGCACGTGCGTAACCCCGTCCGCGTTTCGAACTAATGGCCTTTGAGGCGCTACTCGTGTTTTTGACTTATAGGGCCGCTCGCCGGAAAAATGCTCCGGGTTTTGGTTTGGCCGCGGCGTATTTTAATCGTCCGCGGGGATGCCTGGCCTGCTCGGATTGTTTAATCATTAATCAAGGTTTTCTAAAGAAAAATCTGATTTGCGACGGAAAAGGGACTGGGAATTTATAAAAGTTCAGTTCTAAAAACGTTTCGGCCATTTGATTAGCAGCAAGAAAACGTTTGTATTAATTTAGTAAGTCTAGTAAGCAGAAAATTAGTTCCAAAAACAACATAATTAAATAGTCATTTATGTTACAAGGCCGTGAACTAGGACTTTTTTATGAGAATGAATATTATTTGGCGAGGCGCAGGCCGGAGTTACAAATCGCCGCAAAGGTGGTAGTTTCAAATTTATTAGTACCTGAAAAATCAAAAAAATTTACGAAGCTACGTATCGACTATTCAACGACTGGTGTGACGAGAAAAAGGTTAGAAAAATTTCTGAAAGTGTGCTTTTGGCATATTTCGACGATAAATACAAGAATTGTAAACCATCGACGACATGGTCTGCATATTCCATGTTGAAATCTACCATAAACATAAACGACAATATCGACATAAGTAAATTCCCTAAACTACTGCCCTTTTTGAAGAAAAAATCAGTAGGGTACTACCGACCAAAAAAGCCACGTACATTGTCAGGAAAGCAGATTAAGCAGTTTTTGGAGGAAGCCGATAATGACAATCATTTGCTAATGAAGGTAATTAAAGCAAAATGCCGCTGAACGTGTGTATAATTTTTTTAAATTTTAGGTAGTTTTGATTTTTGGAATCTCAGGAGCTATGAGAAGAGAAGAATTGACAAAGCTGACTGTTAATAATATAGAAGATCGAGGATGCGTACTTGTCGTACACATATCTGACTCCAAGACACATCAAGAACGAACATTCACAATAACTCATCAGGATTATATTCAACTCTACCGAAAATATTATGCTCTACATCCTACTAGTCAACGTTGTTTTTAAGGTATACCAACAGAGGAGAATGTGCTAATCAGGTTGTCGGTATACATAAAGTTGGAGAAATTCCAAGTATTACTTACTGCTAAATTTCTGAAGCTGTCAGATGTGAAAATGTATACCGGCCACTGTTTCAGAAGAACATTTGCTACTCTTTTAGCAGATTCTGGAGCAGACAGCGGCGCAGGAACTGCTGTAATTATGGGGGGGCAATTTTTTTTTGAGTGTTTTAACATAACTAAGCCCTATGGGCGACTGTTCCACAAACACTTTATTATAGTATTTTTTAACATCCATAAAGTGCTGCTTTCGTTCATAAAGTAAAGTAAAACGGCCGCCTGTCAATGTCCAATAGTTATTATTAAATTAAATGTCATTTTATTCAAATCAGGAAAGGAGATTATTTTAACTGAAAACTTTGTAAATAATAAAAAGGAATTGATGTTTAATACCTTACGGTAAGAAGTAGTGATTCTTGATATTGACGCAATTAACCTAGAAGAAGCACACTTCGAAACTATCAAATGTTTCAATAGCAATTTGAATTTTCTAATGTGTCTAATATGTGTAATGCAGTCGAATGTAAAGCTTTGCATGCAGCTAGTACATAATCAGACCTTATTTGACTCGTCCTCCTTAATGCTACGCTACGCTCGCTCTGCCATAAAATAGACTAGTGCAATAATATCCTACATTATGTATCTACTTGATACATAAATAACTATAATAGTTACAATTAAGCTAAAATGCTTTTTAGTCACGTATTGAATGGTCATAAAGATACAAAACCTGAAAGGTATACTTTATTTTTACTTTCTTTTACTTCGAATAATGTAATCATAATTTTTTGCAAACTGGAGATTTTTGCAGAAATATTCGTTTTCGTGTCTTCTCATTCAGAAATAGTATATTAAGTATTAAGAACGGTAAGGACATTTTACCGATCGAAGACAATTGTTTGGAAGAGGAGCGAAGCAACGGATGGCTCCAATAATTATTGTCTGAGCTCGGTAATTCCTTAAGGTTCGTGATGCTTATGACGTTTTTTGCACTATAGAAATGTAATTTTTTTAAACGACAGTAAAATGCGACATTATACCACAGAATAATATGTTGGTGGCACTGTAAGTCTATATCAAATTTGAGGTTAGCAGGCTATCTTCGAATTTTTGTTACCGTTCTAGAATGGTAAACATAACTTACTCATTTGGCAACAAACGCGGTAACTAAGTAAAATCGTTCTATCGTGCAAAAAAGTTGTTTTCGCAGTGATGTCTGTCTATTCGTTTGTGATTCTGTGAATTTGTGAGCCCAGATGGTTTAACAGGTCAGCCTCAAAATTTATATCTTTGTTTTTAATATAAATTTGGGGATACTAGTCATTTTTGGTTTTTTGTTTTCCCGGAAAATGTTATAATTGTTTGATAAAAATTAAATTTTATAAAACATGATATATTGTGCAATTATATACTACTTTTGTTCAAACAGTTTGTAAGAAATACAGTTTTGGAAATATCGCAAAATGAAAGTTTTACAAAAACTTTCTCAAAAACGAATTGGAATAAAAATGTTCAAAACTGTTAGATATTACGTAATTATCTATGACTTTTGTCAAAAAATATTTTGTTATTATAGTTTTTGAAAAATCGCAAATTGAAATTTTTACAAGCATAAAGTAAAAGAAAGTCGTGTGATGACCACACTTCATTTTTTTCATATAAAAGGGAAACCATTGATAACAAGCATTGTCACTAGATTGCATTGTGTTGATTCATAAACTTTTAGTTATTATTCTTGCAATGACGTTAGGTTTCATGTTGACTGGTTGACACCGTAATGAATTTAAATTGTAGTTATTATAAATTGCAATTGTTTTTAATGCAATACCGACCTTAAAACCCAAATTATAAAATCACATTTCAAGTTTATAAGAGCCAAAGCTACAATTTAAAATAAAGAATTGTCAACCTGTCGACATGAAACTAAACCTCATCACAAAAATAACCAGAAGTTTACGTACCAATACAATGAAGCCTAGTGATAATGCTTGTTATCAATGATTTCCTAAGAATTTTGGCATTTGCATTTCCGTATGAAAGAAAAATGGACTCTTCTCCGCTGTCGACCTAAAAATAAAGACGTATTTAACAAATTTATTGTTCGCGTTTTATTTCTACTTATACCCCCTACAATAGAAAAACGAAATTTAGTATCTCGTATGGACTAATGTGAAAAAACCCTATATACAAATCTTTCAAAACCTCATAGAATATATAAGGGGAGCAAATTGTACCCTTTGCCCCTCCTATATATTCTATGAGGGGGCAATCGCCCCCCTTGCCCCCCCTGTTCCTGCGCCCCTGGGAGCAGATATTACAGAAATTAAACGTCATGGTAGTTTGGAAGAGTAGCACAGTTGCTGAAAACTATATTGAAAATTCAATTGAGCAAAAAAATAAAACATGTAATAAAATATTAAATTTTCATAAAGAAAAGAAACAGTAAGTACTTCTCTTGCACAACTAGCTTGCCAACATCATTTAAAATTTTTTAGGATACTGCATTGGTAACTAGCGTTTACATAGTTACAAACGAGTCCGGTAGATAAAATTTACTGGCCTAGACCAGTAGTAGAACTACCTGCCGGTAAATTTTATCTACCGGACTCGTATCCTAAAAAATCGTATACGATACACGACCGGTAGCATTTTTATGGCCTTGCCAAACATACAGGTTGAGCCCGTAGGGCGCGGCCATAAAAATGTTGCTACCGGTCTAATAACGTAAATAGCTATTAAATGAAACAAATTGCGCCTCTACTAATGCTACTGCATCGTCCTCTGGTATCGATGTAAATAATGCTAGCGGTAGCACATTCAATTTTTATTTAAATAATTAAGAATCTTTTGTTCAGTATTATATGTATAATTAACAATGTTTGTAATCACATATTAATAAATAACTTTCGAATTATCTAATAAAAACTAATTTCATTCAAGATCATGACCTGTAAAAAAAAGTCTTTGTCGGCCGGTAAAAAATAGTAGATTATGTTATTAGGAGTAAAAGTGATACTTTATGTGGCGAAGCTGAAGTTTATTTAGCCGAACGTTAGTGAGGCAAGTAATTCTGCTAAGCCACATAAAGTCACTTTTACTCCGAATAACATATACTTACTATTTTATCCGCAAACGTATTCAAGTAAATTTCATTAATATAAATTTTAAAAAAAGGATGCATCGGCCGGGAATCGAACCCAGGCCACCCGCGTGGAAGGCGAACACTGTACCCCCCTGTACCCCCTGCCAACCTCTCTTGTTCAAATAACGCGCTACTGTAATGATATATGAACATACTGAATCACCCGAGCTAATAGCACATGGCCACAGCAGCTGTCACACCATAACCCACGGCGACAGATGCCCCGATCCGCTGCTTAAAGGTTTATTTAAATTAAAACTTTTTTGTACTCTTTTTGAAAATAAAAACCAGCCTACGATCTAAGTCTAAAAATTAGCAAACTTTTAAGCCATCATACAATTTAATCGGTCCAGTATCTTCGGAGGAGATAGTGAACAAACGTAGAAAGAAGGAAAGAGAGCAACGATTTTGTGTGCCTAGGCAGATAAAGTGACACTTTTACCTTGTCAATAAAGACAAATAAGTTGTCACTTTTGTCACGTTTGCGGATAATAGTAATTTATTATACAAGACGATAAAGTTAAATTTTATCCATGAGTGAACTAATTGATTGACAGTGCAACAGAAAATATCACTGATGTGACAAATTTTGTTATAATTTTTGCACATATAATATATTAGTGATTTTAAAACTAAATTTGTTTTTGCTAAAAGACAATATAAAATATGTTCTTGCCTGGATTCTATTCTAGGTACTACAAAATTCAATTGCTGCAAAACGCAAAAGTTCAGGACAATCTATACGGTTATTTAGTAAATTGTACAAAAATTTCAAAGCAGTGCAAATCCTTCGTGTGCCTAAACTTTGTAGTTCAGCTTTTCGCAACAAATAATTATAGTCTGTACTAATCTGTGGATATTCACCTTCAGACTTATACATAAGGAGTTTTGTAAATTTTCTTTGTACTTATTCGACGGCTAATTTATGTGTTAAGTAATACGGATTCCATATCAAAGCACCGTATTCTAACTTAGATCTAATAAATGTTACATACAATAGTTTTATAGCTTTTAAATAGGTAAATTTCTGCAATTTCTAACTAGATATGAAACCATATGACTTTAAACTACTAGACACAATTAGATTGATGTGATCTACAAACGCTAGTTTACTATCAAATACAACTCCCAGATCTTTAATGGAATTCCAATTTGTTAAAGGTAACTTTTCGATGGTATAGTTAAACTCGATTGTTATATTTTTTCTTGAAAAGGACATAATTTTACATTTAGAGATATTTAAGCTAAGCCTGTTATTCACACACCACTCATAAACACTTTCCAAATTCCTTTGCAAATAACAACCATCGTCAAGTGATTCTACTTTGCTGAAAATCTTTAAGTCATCCGCGAAACAAAGACTTTTGCACTCAATTACACAGCTTAGATTGTTAACAAACATTTAAAAAGTAGGGGTCCAAGGTAGGAGCCTTGCGGAACACCTGAAGTAGCATTGTAAATCATTGAAGAGCTAAGTACCATTATAGCATACGGTTTGCTGTCTATTTGTCAAGTACGACTTACGGAATACAATAAGAGACTCACTACAACAGTCTTAATTTATTCAGAACTATAACACGATCTACACGGTCAAACGCCTTAGCAAAGTCCGTGTAGATCACGTCAACTTGTCCTCGATTATCCACGATTTCAGAAATGTACCGAGTTAGCAGGGCCATGTTGAAAATTGTGGATCTGTTTGGAATAAATCCATGTTGAAATGGAGATACCTGCTTTTTTGCGAAAGAAAATAGACGATTATAAGTATAACGCAATTTCAAATACTTTATCAAAGTTAGATAGAATAGATATTGGGCGATAATTTGCAATATTTGCTGGGTTGCCACTCTTGAAAATCGGACAAACTTTAGTAAGTTTCCATTTCTCTGGGAACACACCAGATTGCAGCGATAAGTTAAATACCTAATAAACTGAGAGCTTTGACAAATACAACAGCACAGTTACTGATAACACACGAAGGAACTAGATCTAGACTACAGGTAATGTTTTTAGTTTTTAATTTTTTTTATTGCCCTTATGTTTCCGTAATCGAATCAAATTGGTTTGGTGCATTTAAATCGATATTCAGCTGATCGCCACTAACCGGTGTATATACACTGCTAAAAAAATGCGCAAACCCATCCACAATTTCTTTTGGACTATTATATTGTACTTTCTCGTAAAACATTTTACCAGAAATTCTCGATTGGTTTTTCTTTGTATGTATGAACGACCAGAAATGTTCAGGATTGGTGGATATTGATGCTTGTGCAGTATTGATAAAAGCATCATACGACTCCTTTATTTGACGTTTCACTAGTCTTCTTAAATTCCTGAAATTTTCTAGATCTTGATTTGAATTGTATATTTTGTAGTTTCTCAAGTACTTAGCTTTTAGCTGTATATTTTTGATAATATCTGGTGTAAACCATTTCGGATATTTGCGCTTATAGGTTATAAATACGGGTACATACATATCTAGTATTTGATTAAGTGTTATACCTATAGAAAGCCTCAACGCCAGCATCAACGTTATTAAAATTTTCCAAAAGTGACCAATCCGTATTTAGTGGAGCCTCATATACCTATAGTCCATTTATATTAGAGTTCCTATATAGTATTTAGGAACTCTAATTTATATTAGACCTATAATGGTCGAATAGGAAAAACAAATTATAAAGTTTTGCCGTTTGGAGGTTATCCGCACCAATGGAACAGCTTTCAAAAACAAAAGAGTTCCCAAGTCCCAAGTGGTTGCTTTACCCCCAAAAACTACCCCTAACAAGCACTGCGGTGGTTTTTAGCGTTTTTTCAGAAACCATTGATCACACAGAAAATTTTATATTTACCTACTCATGATGTTCCTTACAAAGTTCTCCACAAAAAAGGTTTATTGCCAATTCATTTGTCTCCAATGGATTTCGAGCAATAAGCGTTTCTCTTTTCATACCATTGTTGTCAAATAAAGACAAAGGTAGGTACAGAAGGAAGTTCATGCGTGAAACAAAAGCGCAAATCCGCTGGAGAATAGATAGTGCATATTATTCGTTGGAAAAGTTCGGTAGAATCGACTTGAATAATGTCATTGCCAACTGTAATTTTTCCAGCTGACGAAGCCATAGTCCTTACTATGTTTGCACGCTTCAATTTAAGTATTCCAAATTCACTGCCTTCGGTGACATGCAAAATGTTCTCTCCAACCGTTTTTGCTTCATACCAATTGGTTTGCTCCTCGGTAACAAATCCAGTAGATAGTGAAACAAGATTATTGTAATACTGAATGAAGAGTGTTTCCGGCGCCACTGTTCAAATTTCCGACAATATTGTTCTTCTGTCAGTATTCTTGAGTTTCTCATTTTTACATGCTGATTTGTGGTGCTTGGTGTGATACCGCAATACATTTTCACAGCTTTATATATGTGGTGAGTAGATGGCATTCTGAGAATCCATTTATTA
The DNA here is from genome assembly GCA_940337035.1 of Agriotes lineatus. Classification (NCBI taxonomy): domain Eukaryota; kingdom Metazoa; phylum Arthropoda; class Insecta; order Coleoptera; family Elateridae; genus Agriotes; species Agriotes lineatus. The sequence continues at coordinate 57,849 of CALNHX010007195.1, forward strand.
AGAACACTTTCTGAAAAACCCTCTTCCACGAGTCAGACCGCTATGACTTTTCATGCCTCTCATGCGCGTTTGCTCAATAGTCATATCCTACCAAATTCTGAACCAATGTTTTTCTGAACAACGAATTGTGAAGAAACGCTGCTGTGTATATTTCTGATATTTTTCGTTACTCATATTCTGATTAAGACAATCCACTTCCTGGAGATGAAGCTGACATGACGTTGCATACAGAAAATGACCAGTTGCATGAACAATTGGAAGCATTGCTCTAACGCAACGCTAATGAAGTTCCCAATTTCCCATGCATTTCGCTTGCATAAAACGGGTTACAATGGTCACTAATTCTAAATACTGCAACCATAATTTTGCAGTTTTTCCAATTTCGCGTTTGTTGCTTCTCCAAACTTTAATCCAATTTTTGTAAGGGTGTCGTCATTTACTAAGCTGTCAGAAGTTAAAGTATTTTTTTAATGCCAGCGAGCAAAGCTTGGATATAGTCTTTGTCTTCCTCTGAAACTTCAATTTCATTCATGGAAATAGCCCAAAAATTAAGACAATGAGCTCGAATCGCTCTTGTGGTATAAGAGGAACAGATGCAGAAGCGTATTCAGTTGACCGTAATTCTGCAAGTCCATTGTCAGCTATAATAAATCCGATTGATCCCAAGAACGACATTAACAGATGGAATCCTTCCAATCTGACGACATTCGTAAATTTTCCGGCGTCAGCGTTGTTTTGTAGTACGATGTCCTTTGCTTTTATATACAATGGTTAATCGAAGACCATGATGCACGTAGATTGCCCACTTTTTTTGCTTTCCTCTACTGCGTAGGTCAAAACTGTCAGTATAGTACTTAACCGGGTTGGAGAATGATTCACAAAAGGTAGGGCGAGAACCCTTGACTTCGCATATTGCAGAGTTGAAGTAAGTTCTGTCATAAATCTTTGCCATGTAGGAAAAGAGGGTTGATGTAAAAAATGTAAGGTCGATTGAAGTATTGTGAATTGTGACTAAAAACTCAAGCCACTAATCTACGCTGAAAGCAACCCCCCACTTTGATCGTTTGTTGTTCGAAATCCATTGGAAAAATGGAATTAGTAAGTGAAACATTTTTATCGAGAATTTCGAAGGGAATATTTTTGATAAATATAAAATTTTCTGTACGCCCAACGGTTTCTGAGAAAAACGCTAAAGACTACCGCAGTGCGTGTTAAGGGTGGTTTTTGGGGGTGAAGCAACCACTTGGGACTTGGGAACTCTTTTGTTTTTAAAAGCTCGTCCATTGGTGTAGCCTATATAATCTCGAAACGGGAAAACTTTATAATTAATAACTCTGGGAAAATTTATGTTCTTACTTACACACATATTAGATGTTGTAATAAGAGCAGGGTGATAAGAATCCTCTGCCACTAGTGGTGCGCCATCACGCAGTACTTGACACTCAAAATTTGAAAAAATAAGGTCTAATAAACGATTATCTAAATTAAAAACAAAAAGTTTCTTAATAAATTAGATATTCTATCACTTTCATTATATACGAATCTAGGTGCATTAAAATCGCCTATTAACAGAAATTCACAATTCACAAGATACTTTAATTTCTCAAAACCTTCTAAGAACCGTTCATAATCATCGAAGAAACATCCAGGGGCCTATTTCATAAAATCGACTAGTGGACAAGTGACTGATATTTTATTGTGTTCATCACTTACTTTTGCCCGCCTTTTCCAATTTGCCCACGTCTGATCTCTCAATTTCTCTTTCGTACAGCTTTCAAGAACCAGTTCAATTGGTTTTGCAAATACCAGCAATTCACCCCACGCTTTATTCTTCTTCTCTTGTGTTACTTTGTTCGAAAATTTTGATTCTATGATTGATTTTTTTCTTTTTATTTGATCTATAAATGCTAATTTTTTATCCATGTTGTTCACCAATTATTGTGAGAATTAAGAGTGAACACTGCTACATTATTCAGGAGAGCAGTCAACAAAGTTCAAATAGCTACGATGATATAGCCAACGTTCGCGGAGGACATGGCACGTAAAGAAGAAGAAGAAGAAATGATAAACATTTGACAATTTCCAACTATTCGTATTTGCTATTCACTTGTCAACGCGTTGGTTTTAATGATAAGTAGAGAATAATTTTTATGAATCGGAATTCATAGTCATTCGACACTTATCAACTATTCACTATTCCCTATTCGCTTGTCAATTTGTCATTTTTATGAAATAGACCTCTGGTGGTACATAAACTACGAAAACATATGTGCGAATAGACTTATTATGTAATTTAATTCCTACAATATATTTAAGCTATATTAGTGAAAATAGCTAAATCTAAGAGTTCGGATTTAAAATTTGTTTTACAAGCAACAAGAACGCCACCTCCTTTAGTTTTATCAGTAATGATCACTTTTCTATTAGATCTATAATCTGCTGTAAATAACTCACTATTCAGAAGTTTATCATTAAGCCACGTTTCAGTCAAACAACTTAAGTCAAATTCGGAAGCACTTACAGATCCATGGAATTCCCGCACTTTGCTTCTCAGTCCTCTTACGTTTTTGTAGTAACAGGGTATCCTTGGGCATATATAGTTTAAAGACACAATTTTCGGGGTAGGTACCGTTTATATATTTAATTATAATATTATTCTCGCCATTCTCTTGCCTTTCTTTTAGTTCGTCGCGTACTTCCTGCAGATATTTAAGCTGGATCGGGGTTTGATAGGTAATTTGTTAAGCGTATCCCTGTATCGACAGAAACTGTTTTTTTGTTTTTCAAAATTGCTCTAGCATCAGCATAACTTTTCAAAACAACTTTTATTGGGCGATTTTTACCTTGCGAGACCTTGCCTAGACGAAATGTGTGGATATTATCCACTTTCACCTTAGCTATTTATTATTTCTACAACCTTAGATTTATCATGAGTAAGACAAGATTCACGTAATTCAGATGCAGGGTCAGTGACATTAACGATTATAATATTAGTGGACCTTTTCTTGCGTTCTGGATTTTCGGATATTACCGATTCAGTAGCTCAATGCTAATATGCTCCTGTTTAGGGGATGCCACCAATTTTCTCAAATCCTGCGCTTCGTTTGATAATTTAGAAATGACGTTCTTCAATTCAGCAATTGATGGTTTTGCTGCAATACAAATATCGCAATAAAATGTTGGCCTTCTTTTGTCACCTGGTGCAACAAGGGATTGTATTTCAGTTCTAAATAAACCAGAAAAGGTGGTATGTATTGGAATGCGGCACTTATCACAAATTATTTTCTTATCTGTGCCTAGCGGTTTATGACATACCTACATTACAGTTCTTTAATAAAGGCATCACTAATAAATTTCAGGAAAAATGTTAAACAATGCACTAGCACATTAAAATGCGTGCTGCTCGCTCAACGTTCAACACAATATTTTGGTAATTATGATCCTAGTTACCAAACATGAGACAATTACTTTATTTATATTAATTCCCGTTGAAGCATCGATAACAGTCCCCTGGTATGACGTATTTCAATTCTTGCAAATCTAAAAACTTTTCCAAATTCCTCCATTTTTACTTCCTTTTACAATAAAGGAAGTATTGGATTCACCCCAATAGTTCGAAATTGAGTTTTTACCAGATCTTCACGTTGTAGTGTCTCCTGAACCCAAAAAACATATTTTTGTTCATTGGTCTGTGTATTCTGTCTGTCTGCATGTGAACAGAATATTTCAAAAACAAAAAGAGGTATGGCGTTGAAACTGCATATATTATACGTTTTATGTACTATGTAGATATTGTAGATGCGACAGCAAGCTTTTGAAGAACATCACATAATTAGAAGTATGTGTTTACTCTTGTGATTTTTCAGTTTTTTTTCGATTTCTTCAAAAACGGCTATAACGATCATTTTCAAACTTTATATTTTTATTACATTTTTAATGTCTATTGATGTGAGATAGGTGATCTTCCAGTTGAATACTTCTAAAATGGATTTCTTTGGTTTCTTTCTATTTTTTTTTAACTCCTATTTTAAATAGAACACCCTGTATATTATTACATTTTTGAATTCAGCTTAAAATTTTAGAGAAAATTTGTCTCTTCAACTACCGCTCTATTTTGTACCGTTTTTGTAGAACTTTTAATTTTTTTAAATTTTTGACAAATGCTTAAAAATTAAAAATAAAATTTTTGGCTAATTATAAAATCACTGTAAAAGGAAGTTGTGTGAGTGTATCACACCCGATTTTTGTCTCTAGCTTTCATCATTCAATTTAATTAAATCTGCCGTTAGTTTCAGGTCATTACCCCACCTCATTGGCTGACGTCCTCTTGGTATTGTGAAATGATAAGGCCTCCACTCTTCTTCCTATGTCTCTGACTACATGTCCTGCAAATCTCTGTCAACTACGTTTCTAACTCTTGTGGTTTCCTTATATGTAAATGTGTTTGTTTTTCGATTTCTCAACGTCATAGATCTCTGTGTTTTATATGGACTAAGTACCTACTTAAATGTCTTTTTGTGATTGTCTAGTTTTTCGCACCAGTTTTTGTAAAACTGTACGTTTTTTGTCTCATTACAGCACTGAGTTTCCCAAAAGTGATCCACAATTGTCTTATAGGTCGGTTTATTTCTGTTTTATTTTCTGTTCCCACCGTAATCTGTTGTTTCTAGTACATACTTATACTGATTTTGTTCTTTATCTGTGCCATCCCGTCACTATTAGACATCACTTTCGTTTTTCTTAGGTTCATCAATAGGCCCACGATCTTACATTTTAGTAATTTAACATATCTTCTTCTTGTAAATCGTTTCCTATTATGGTAACCTCACCTGTATATCTCAGGCAACTAAGAGTTTCACCGTTGACATTAATACCTTTGCCTTTTAATGTGAACGTTTCTGGTATGCACCTGATACAAGGCGGTAACCTTGTCTGCTATTCGTTGTAAAAATTGTCCATATCGACTGTCCATTCTACTGTTTACAAAAACAGTTTACAGTCCACGTTTCTATCTTGTCGAAAACTTTTTTATATTCAAGAATTCTATGTGGATTAGAATATTACATTAGCTGGATTTCTCTATTATTAATTTTACTGTTAATAAGTGATCTTCCTGATTAATCTAGGGTCTTGAAAGCTGTCTAGGATTTTATCAAGGGTCTTGATCCAAGATAAGAGAATTTTGTCTTGTCCTGATAGTCACAAAAAGATAGTCTAAAAAGTGTAGGCGACAAAACTATTAAGTTCTACCAATTGAGTTATATTTCAGTGCTACAATGTCTGTAACTGTTGGATCGGTACTTCGACTTGGTCTAATTGATTTATATCATTATGCTCTGCCCGAGTGCTGTATTTAAAAAATCCATGCTCGCATTTAAATGCCCTGTATAGTATTGGAATTGTTATAGCTTCCTCAATCGTTCTCTGGTATAGGCACTTGAGAGATAATCCTTCCGATTTTTTAGTTTTATTTAAATGCAGCTGTGCACCGAATCTACCTCCACCTCAACCTTCAAAAATATATTTATACTAGCAGTCCAGTGAGACAAATGTCTCATTTAACGCGCCTTCAAACCTCGATCGGTTAGGCAACCACCCAGACCTGGAAGGTGTCAAAGTGGTTGCCTAACCGATCGAGGATTTAAGGCGCAGAGGGTCGCAGCTACGTTTGGCGGCCGAAACAGTTTTTATTTAATACGCGTTCTATTTGAAAAACGGTCTTTTTGTGATTTCTCGAAAACCGGAAGTGTCACGTGACTGAAATTCGGTTCCTGACCTGACATGACCATTCCAAACATATAACTTTTTTCTCTATCTCATACGGTTTGGCTGCTGAAACAGCGTCCCGGACGGATCAGCGTCCCAGACAGACAAGTCTATTAGATAAAGGATATTTATATGTTGTTTCATAACGGCGAATGTTTGCACCCTGTATTAGCAACTCCTAGAGAATTCTGATGCTAGGGCCAATAGAATGTAAAATGCATTTTCATCCCGTACAGACAAAGATGAATTCCAAAATTGCGCGTTCTAAAAGTTCGCAGATAAATAATTGTAAAAAGCTAGCATCAATGAAAATTTGCCACAATTTACAGGCTAATAAAAGATGACGACCTGAATCTTTCGCATAATTTATATTTCTAATAAAAAACCATATCTACTGTTTGGGAATTAAATTCATCTTCACATAAGATTAGCAAATAATACGCATAATATAATGTATTGCTAGATCTTTTTAACTCCTAACAGTTTTATTTCCGACTTCTGTTGGAGCGAACACGACGAAAAGAGTTTTAAAAAAAGTTTTATTCATGGTATCATGGTGGATGCCTGATGCGTACGACACTTCAGCCAATTCATGATAAATGGAAGGTATAATAATTATTAAACAAAGTAATGATTACTATAATAGTATATGGCCTCGCATGAAGTAGTTCCCTATTTGTTTTGCTAATAACTGGTATTACTTACATATTAATTAGGTACCGACCAACATAAAAATTAATTTATCATAAAGAAGAAAAATGAGAGATTGACTTAGTCTAAGTGAGAAACATAGTAACCTTAATGTAACCGACATTTCCGACCATACATTTTTAATTTCTTTTGCCAGCTCTCCAATTAATCTATTTAATGCATTTTATGTTACCTCGAGCAGGCTGGTGTGTACATGAAACATCACCAAACAATCGTAAAGTTGAATAAACGGATGCCACAAAAAATTAAGCAAATACCGGTCTCTCTCTTGGAGCCAGTAATGGCAAACGTAATTAGTAAAATGGGCAGAGAAATACATGAAAGAAAATGGTGGTTATCATAAATATATAGCGATCCATATCTAGCCTAATTAAATATCTTATCTTTCTTAAAGCTTACATAATGGTTATTTGGTTGGCTAATATAGTATAGTAAAATTTATTAGAAAAACAAATAGGAAAATACTTTGTGTCGGACCCTGTATAATGAAAACTACTAAGTAATTCAAATAATAGCTATTAAAATAATACTCACGTGTTTACGACCTTGTACACTAATGAAATTCCAAGACGCCGCGTTTCTTCATCTGTGTCCGATAAAGTCAGCCTATACGTTCAGCCGTTGCGTTGTAAGCATTGAAATCGGTAACTCGAGACGTGCGATATCACAGCACGGTCAGACTACTTGGGCCAAAAGTGGAGGGGGGCCCGATTTTAAACTCAATATCGCATCTTTCCAACTACTGCCTTCGCTTCTCACAGCACCGTCGCAGTCCATAAACTGTAGAAAAGCTGGGCCATTTCGATCTGGTCCAATACCTACGCATATAAAAGATAGCAAGCGCTTACTGTACAGTTTATATTCATAAAATAAAAGTTATGTGTTTAACCTCATAAATGTGATAAAATTTCTTTCTCTTGGTCAAGAGTTATAGTAATAGTGGAGATTATCTCCTCTTCTTAACACTTTGTTTTCTGTATTTTTTTGCAATAATTTGCGTTCTCTGAACGTGAGAGCGATCTTCTTTCTGTTGGTATTGTCACTTAGACCATTTCCCGTGGAAATTTGAATTGCATTCATCTCCCATTTTCCTTTCGGATCTCATGGTGTTCTGTTTCATCTTTTCACGTAGTGTTTGATTTTGATAGTTTTCCTATTTAGGTATATATTTAACCTATTTTTACGCTTTCTCCCACCTTCCATATTGCTATATGCCGCTCTTCAAGAACCTCATCAACTTCTCCTCTGATTAATTGTTTTTAAGTGTGGCGTGTACTACACTTCATATAAATAAAATGCTCAATGAAGGAAATATATCTTTCAAAATCTGCGTAGCTTCAAAAATTAAGACAAGTAAACACTAACGTTTTTAATAAAGCTTAGGCATTTGATAGGTTTTCATGACAGTGTGTGTCAGAATAGAATGTTCTCAGCTTACTTCGCAGTTTTTGTATTTCTTTACATCGATTATATTTTTAGACATGAATTCGGCCTTCAACTGTTCTCTGCAAAATAATAATTTTAGCAAGCAAGTGCAAACGTATCCAATAAAAGTTTAAGTTTACATATGCGTTACCATATTACAAAGTATCTTGCAATAGTGTCCATGATTCACCTTTGTGTTTTTAGGATTAGTTTAGTAAAAGCAAATCATATAAACCTGACTTTGGTCTTCTTCTGTTTGTCTGCAAAAAGAAAATTTGAGCAAGCAAATATAATCGTTTTTAATAAAAATTGTATCTTGTAATACAGAACATCCTACAATAGAGTCCACCCTGGTGTTTTTAGGATTAGTTTAGTACAAAAAAGCTTACAAATATGAATTCAATCACCAACTGTTTTCCTGCAAAACAAGTATTTTAGCAAACAAATGCTAACGTTTCCAGTAAAATGTCAGCTGTTGATGTGCTACCATACAGTGGCGGCTAGATACAAGAAGCGAAAGAGCCATTGCCCTGCTATAATAAATCAGTTATCCTAGATTTTTTTTATCTGAAAAGAATACATTTACTTTACATAATTTTACCAATGCTAAAACTTAGATAAAGCATGAGCAATTTTTCTTTGATAAATGTAAACTGTACGATAAGCTCTTGCATGCTTTCACAGCCTATTGGAGCCAGATCAAAGTTGGCCCTGCTTTTCCAAAGCTTAGGGCAGGACGTTGGAGGACGAAGGTTGAAAAATGGCTTTTCAGCAGTCAATTCGAGCCACTTTAAGTTTGGATCGTGGGTCCTATGTTATTATGATGTGTAGCATGTAAAAGATTCCTTGCTAGGGTTGGAACTCCTTAGTCTCGGCAAAATTCTAAGTAGAATTTTGATCAAATGACCACAGCAGTTAGTGTCTAAGGTACCTGGTACTATGCATGCCTAGACCTTGTTCATAACAAACAAACAAATAAACGTTTGGATCTAACAGGTTGACTGCAGCTGTGATAGCACGTGTTTCTAGTATTTACTCATTTCATGTAGAGATAAACATCATTCATACATTATTTTAGGCCGAATTATATATTTAAACGGAAAATTAAACAAAGATATTCGATTCGGTTGATCATATTTTATTAACCTGTGGTTTTATTTTTTTTTCACTGATGGTAACTTTCACCAGTCCATATACGAAATATGTAGATTTCGAGATGCTGGAATCTGTCTTTTATGTGCGGGGTAGACAATGCATTTAACATTCGGCTAGCCCTGCCATCAAAATTCTCCACGAGCCTCCACTGCTACCATATACAGAGTGTTCTACAGTAGAGTCTCCATGATCCATCCTGGTGTTCGTAGAATTATTTCAGCTCGAAAAATTTTGAGAAACATTGATTCGACAATCAACTGTTTACTGCACAGTATAATTTTACTAGGCAAATGCAAACACTACTAGTAAAATGTTTTCATGGGTCTGTAAAATAAGAATAATTTTAGGATACAAATGCAAACGCTTGCAATAAAATTTCAGCTTTTGATGTGTTACCGTATACAGTGTGTGCTACAGCAGAGTATCTATGGTATGCCCTGGTGTTCCAAGGATTAGTTAAACTATTAACTATAATGCATAGTTGTGCTTAGTTTCCGAACTACTACTTTTGCTAATCAAATATGAGCTGATCTAAAAAATTTGAATCGATTTTCCGTTTCTGAAATTTTTTATGGCAAGCTACAAAACTCCAATTAACAAAATCAGCCATTGTTACACAAAATGTCTAGAAAAATGTATATGAACTCAGTAAGAACATCGCAAATATTATTTAAAGGTGACTTTCCGTTTCTTGCTTAATTTTTCAAATGGCAAATTACATCAACGACAATTAAAATAGGATTTCATTAAGCAATAAATTTTATTGTCGACCAATGCCATTAAGTTTATCTAAGTGCATAAGAATGTATATGGCATCGAAGCCATTTGGCTATGGAAACTTAATTAACATCCTATTAGTTTAATGCGATTTAAAAAGCAAATTTTTCGTGCTTAATAAAATCATCTTGGATTCAGCGCTTAAATTTAAATATTTATGCGGCAATAAACCATCACACATTTAAATAAATTTCTTCATGTGATGTAATTTTAGATTGCATAGAGATTAACATTTCCTCCTTAGCGACAATTTGCATAATTTAAAGTAGATTTGTATCTCCAGGCTAGTTGTAAAATCGTCTGCTTCGAAGTCGCCCGACCTCTAATTCTCCTGTTCAGTGGCTTTATTGTTTTCTCAGATTAATCATTTATACTATTAATAGTTTAAGAAAAAGTTGAAGAGATGATCTTAAAAGAAGCTAAATTATTATACTTAAAAAAAACATTAATTACATCAAATTACAATAAGACATTGCTGAGTTGCTTTGTAGAATATGTCGGTTTCTTTATTGTCTACTTATTGCCTGCTTCAGACAGTTACAATTTGTTTATTAAGCTATTCCAAAACCTTCAAATACTTTTTTTATTATGCATATTGAAGTACCAGCCTTTCAGGTAAACGATGTTTCGAATTTGGATTTCACTGCAAAATTCATCAAAATGTGTGGGCGTCTGTTGCACCTGCCACTTGTGCCATGACACACTCCCTTTTTACAAATTTATTTTCCAAAGTCAGTCAAGTCGTTATTCCCCTAATTCCATATTTGCCAGTTCTATATTTCACCTCTCCTACACGCAATTACAATAAAAATTCCATAAATTTCCGCACTCCCCAAGTTTGCGTTGTTTGTACTCCGTTGAGTAATATGGCAGGTGCTATCAAAACACATCACTGGCGAAAAGGAAAACGCAGGTTTAGAATAATTTTTTGCTGCAATGTTAGCCTTCTTGCAAGTTTTAACGTTCGAGTTGGTTTTAATGGGCAGAACATGCATGCAAATTAAGCTTTGCTAGGAGGGGAACGAACACCTACCTCCATATTTGATTTTATTTAAAAATGAGGCCTTGGGAATTTGAATAACGCGGCGACAAGTCGGTTTGGGAAATTTAAGAAGTTAGTTCTTGTGACTTCAAATAGTTCTGGAATAAATATAAAATAGAGAGTGCTATTACACGAGTTCTCCATTGACTAAGAGCAGCTGAATTTTCAATTGTATCCTATATTTTTGCAATTCAGTAATATGATTGTAGCTTGATTGCATCCAGTGATATGTTTCTTGTATATATTATTAAGTAGTACATGTTTGGGCAAAGGTAGTAGTGGAATACCTACCAAATCGGTGGCTTATGTTAGTCTTTGTTAAAAATGTTCTCTTCCAAGAAGACAATTTTTTAACCGTCAATTTTTAAAATAGAAATATAACAGTCAAATACAGGAATTTAAATAAATATGAAAAGAAAATGGCAACAGAGCTGACTACATTGTTTATGGTACAAGTTGAAAATACATAGCAATAAAATAGGTACACATGAGTTGTTGGGTTGGAGTCACGGTTGCTATTAAGTTTGTGTGTAATCTCAGAGAGGAAACTAGCGTTCTGCAGTAAGGACACAATGTCACAGGTATTATTAAAATATTTTTATGAATGGAATTATCATTGAAATTAAATTTACAAGGAATTGTACATTAGTTGATGTAATTCTATTTACAATATCATTAAAGCAGTTTATTTGCAAGTTATGTTAATTGCAAATTACATCAAGTGTTTACGCAAATTAAATGATCTTCGTCGAAATAATTTTTATAGATATCAATAAGTTCGGTCAGATTGACCTAGGCACCTAGGACACAATAGTTCAGCTTCTTTAAGATGTTTAATCGTTGCTGTGTCGAATCAACTTCCTAATCTAGTAAATAATTGCTTAATCCATTATTTTATAAAATAAAGGCCGATGCATACTCTCTGCTGTCTTGAATATATAAAGCTCGGAACAACTTTATCGCATTGTTTACGAATCTTATTCTACGTGGCAAAACAGGTTCATCCAAATATTTTGCTACCATTCCAAAGCTTCTTTCCATACACTTTTAAATTCATCGTACCATAGTCATAGGTAGGTTCTGATGTCCAATTGTAGCTTAGTAAGAACTAATTTTACTATTTTGCATAAGAAGGAGGCAACAATGAATTCACCTTTATAAAAACTTTAAAAACTCTCAGCAATATGTAAATCCTCTTCTACGATTTGAATAAAAAATTCACTTGTTCATAGGTATAACTAAGACAAGGTGGTGGAATGGGCATATTGCTTTTGTTGCAAGCGACTCCTTCGTCCATGCATCGCTCGCTGCTTCTGGTAACATATGCAAATAACATTCTATTGTTTTTGTAGAATCCTATCTTCCAATTGGTTTTGAAATATTTTTTTCATATATCTTTTAATAAATTGTACAAAAATTACAGATAAAAATAAATTGTCACCTGTTAAAAAATTTTGCAATAGCTTCAACATTAAAATATAAAGTATAAAACAAGGTTTGATACTATTGTGCACTGACTTTTCACGCACAATTTGTCTTGGGAAATTCTGAATATTAAAAGAATTAATGTAGTCGAATTAGCCTCTAGAAACTAGCAAACTCAGTAGTGGCTGCTCCATAGGGGTGTGGATGTACTAGCTTCCCAGCCGTTAACAGCCTATGTGGCATTAGGAATAACTAACTATTCTATAATTGAAAATATATACCTATTACCATCTATTCGGATCCGGAGATAGCTATCATGAAGTAATATGTCAACACAACATGAGTTATGTATCAACACACTCGTCCGTAGAAATGCACCAAACGGCTGACAGCTGATGATGGCGATCCGAAACAGGGCCCAAACTTATGGCAATTATGGGCAAAAACGCTGAAGCAGCAGAATTGAGATGAGTAGTTTCAACGTGATGCGAAGGCTAACTGCGCTGTAGCCGAAATCGTAGTAAATGTAATGCAATTCAAAGGTTAAGCCAACTCCCTATAAGACAATGTGGTGCAATCTTAGATATTGAAAATGAATGCATCGAGCTCCACGCACTGTTTTAGTAATAAATTAATTCTTATCGGTATAATTGCTTGCAAAATAAGAAAAAGTGAAGTTGGGCCTTTCCAGATTTGATACTTTCCACGGGTTAGGTACTCGTATAACTCGCTTAAGTAAGTATTTTGGGGAGTAATTTTAAAAGCCTAGGTACCGTTCGCTGAAAAGTTTAGAATAAAGAAACTTGGATTAATTTTCCACCTGCAAAATAACGTTGCTACTAACAATTTTACAAGACATTTACAAAAAAACCAATGGATTCCTGAATGTATTAATGTAAATAGGAGGACCCTTTAATAATGGAAGCATTACAATAAACGTAATTATTTTCCCTAACCTACAAGTTTGCTTCTCCATCTACCACTAAGAGTAGGTATAGTTGCGATTCCTACCAAATTATTTTCCTTTTCCACATATACCTAAAACACTGTTGTAGTAATTGTATTTGTAACGGTACCTAGTGAGTACAAAACATTTGTTACAATTAATTGCATTTATCTTGACATCTACTCGCTTTTCAATGACTCATGTGGACGTTTCTCTTTAGTATCTCTCTAGAAATTAAAAACTATTCCTAACAATTAAAGAGACGAAATTGAAAAAGAATATTTCTTATGCAAACATACTTCGTCGGAAATTCAGTCAATTAGTGTAATATAACTTTGCATAGTGGGTATTTAAAACTTACATAACAGCAGAGAACTAATTGTATAGCGCAGAGCCAATTTGTCTATTCATTTTCTTAATGTTACTATGATTCCATTGACTACAAAGTTTAACAACACAACATAGCATAGGTACTTATAAACTGTTTAGGGTTGTAGGATGATTTACTTTCAAGTTATATTGCTACAAAACAGCGTCTCAAATAAGATAGGTAGATAGATATTAGTAAATCTCAATTACCATAGGCACCAATAGTATTAAATGAATGTTATTGTTCTTATATACAGTATAACCTAGGATTGAGTTTACAAGAGAGATGACCCTTTTATTTTCGTAGAAAACTAGGTTTTTCTAAAAAGTTGTTCTTATAAAAACCATAGTGCCATGCAAATATTTGAAATTTGATATACGGTATGTTTAGAAATTAAGAATATATGAAAATGGATAATGAGAAAAGCACCTTTAATTTTTACTTCAGAAGAAAATGTTTTAAAAATATCGTATTTAGGTATAGTGATAAAATAGGTAAGTCTAAATACAAAATTTTTTTGGGTATTAGCAACTCTATTTTTAAGTAATTAATATTACAATATCAAAAACAAAATGTAATGACTATTCAAATGGCTCACTACGGACATTTGCACATATATCCACCCTGAACTATGATTTTTGCATTGTTTGAAACGTACAAGTTGCTAATATGATAATAATATTTTCTATTTAGCCTTATTTTTTTACTACAAATTACTTTTTTCTTATAACATCTTCTTAGTTAAAATTAGAAGTACTTTTCTTTGTAGCTACTTTCGTATTATCTTAATTTATAAGCACCCCGTATATCAACTCTATGGTTTTTATAAGAAGCAACACTTTGTATGAAGTAAAACTTTTGACAAAAAAAAAAATTAAAAAGTTGTTCCTCATGCAAATGCAATCTGGCGATATACTGTGCATAAACTACATCATTTTGAAAAATTACTTTGCTAATGCCACATAGTTTCTATCTGTTAAATTTTCAGTTAATGCTCTATAGCTATAGCTAGAATCTGAAAAGCGAAGAGTCTGGGGCGTTGATATCACTAGGTTCATCATTTGGTGTCTGTATTTTTACATATTTTCCATAAATTACCTTGTAGTGTAATGTCGTATACTAAATTTACCTCCTTCGATTACAAGTAATTATAAAAAAGCTAATGTTAGTTTTTTCACTAACAACACATTTTGAATTTAAGAAAAGGGTGTTTCGCAAGTAATTTTAACAGTAATTTAATAGCTATTTATGCAACAAGTGCTAAAAGTTGACGTTTATGCACGAGACATAAAAATTATGAAACTAAGCCGAAGGCTGCATAAACGACTTTTAGCACGTGTTGGGGAATGAAACCCTGATGTGGACTGTATAATTTATTTTCTGGTTCACTTTACATTTATTTGAATTTTGTTTGATACGTATTGAGCTCGCTCCTCGCATGCGGCTTGTCGACGCCGTTCTCTGGTTGCAACTGCCAACTGCCGGAATGAAAAATTCCCCGCTGCTGCTTGCTCACGATGGCTGTGTCTAAACAGCACGCGTTGCATACAATATTTTATCTACTCCGGTGGGATAAGTAACTCATTACGTCACTCATTTGACACTATTTCAGTTAGGTAATGAAGCTCATTACACCACTCAGTTATGTAATGGTTTCATTACGCAACTGAGTTGTGTAATGACTTCATTACCTAATTGAAATAGTGTCAAATGAATGACATAATGACATTTGCCTACTAAAATATTTTTGAAAATGACATCTGACATTTCTCTTAATGCACTTATCTCAATTTTAGGCAGTCGTAGATAAAATGTTGTACAATACATGTGTGATAATGCATCATTAATATACTTGTGTGCTTACATAGGTAACTCGTGCTACGCACTTTGTAACTTACACACACGTATATTAATGATGCTTTTATCCCACTTGTATAGTAAATAACTATAATCTACGACCTTTATTTTACTGTTATTAATCCATAAATATCGTCATAATAAACAGTAGGCCATGCCGCGCGGGCGAATGTTTGCGAATGACAGTAGTCATGGTCAGTTACAAAATGTAATTATTAGTACTCCAGATCTGATTGTATTCATTACATAACGCTTTACCTGTAACGCAAGAAGCAACTAGAATAACTTTACAGCCACACTTCCAGTTCGAAATTGTAGTTTTATAACCTCACTTCACTTTTACCACATGAGCTAAAAGTAAACAGCTGATTCCTTTAACCACGGTAAACTATAAAACGTCACTTTTAATAAAACAAGAATAGGTTGCTTTGTTTGCACTGCTTCCTTACACGTCAGCAGTCTGGACGTTTGCTGGCGACATACTTTTTAATACTAATAACGCCCATATAAGTTTTTTATACCACAAACCATCTCTGTATTATGTTTAATTTCACATTACTGTATCGGCATAACCAAATCAAATCTGCCAGCTTGCCATTTCGAACATCAATTATGAATAACACGTTAAACGTAACCCTTTTGGTTCTGTCTTATCTAATGCTAACCTTTCTCTATCAAATTATAGTTACTTACTAATCACATCATATCACATCATATGCGTTTATTAGTGTAAAATACTGACTTTGTCTTGCAATAAACAAAATATTAATTCTGTGCTCACTTTGAATTATTATTTCATTTTAGTGTTAGTTAGGCAACCAGAATTGCTGTGGGCAGTAAACCATTGCAATATATGTGTAATATGACCCTGACTTTTCCTCCATTATTTTTAGAAATCCTTGCAGGTTTGGAGTTCTGTGAAGTAGGTGAAGCAGGACCAGGATGAGGGGGCGGTTGTCTCCTCATAGAATATATTGGATGAGACAATTATACAATTCGCCCCCTCCCCCCCCCCTAATTCCCTTAGACCTTTACAAATGGTGATGGAGAAATAAAACACGAATAATACTTATGTTAACTCGGTTTTAGATAGGTTTATCATTTACGACCATTCACTAAGTGACTAAAAATCACTTTAGCTTGGCTCGAACTTTAAGTTTATTTACTATTAAACCAATCAAAATTCTCCTATTTTTTGCCCCCTCCCCATTTAATTGTAGTACTTCTTGTGTGAACAAGTATTAATAAGTAACTCCAATGTCGACCAGTAGTAAAATATTGCAATTTTCCAGAAATTACGTATTTATTGATAACATATGGAATTGTATTGACCCCAAAAGTACGTACGTAAGAATTGAATTTTTATCAAATTTTAAAAAATTGGCTAAAAATAAAGCTCCTGTGTAAATAGGTAATTATATAAGTAAGTAGGCACTTAGAAGAATTATGACACCGATTCATAAGTTCACATTTTCAATTTTCAAAATATTGTAAATTCGACTAATAGAATCAAGTACGTACCTATCTACATATCTGTACAGCTAACTATAGCGTATACAATTAATGTGTTTTCACAAAGTACAAAACATAAGTTCATAGGAACATTGGCCCGAAATTGCTTCTTAAATGAGCTGTAATACTAAGAAGGGTAGATAATAAAAAAACACGGTGGTTATTTAATTAAAATAATGTAGAAGACGCAAAAGTGATATAAGGTACTTGACCCGAATAAGGCCCGCCATTATTGTTTCTATTTGTATTTCAGAAAATAATAAATGTATACCAAAACCATTATAGTAGTATTGAATTACAATGTTTTATTGACAAAATACTAATACATGAGGTATTTAAACTAAACGTTACAGTCTGAAAACTAAACTTAAAAAAAAGTCAGCATTGGGCCTTTTTATGAACATGCGTTTTTAATAAGGCCCGTGTGAGGATAAGCTAATTAGGCTGAAAAAATTACATGTCAATGTTGCAAAAACAATTAATTTTCACAATTTTGGCAAATATAATCTTCATCGTCGGATTCGGTGAAGCCAATACAATGTTCATGCACCCAGGTATGACATTCTACACACATTCTCATATTAGCAACCTCATCCAAATCGCACAACGAACAATACCAAGAGTTTCCTTTATTTGGCTGTATTTTTTGTTTACCAGTAGTACCTGATTTATTAGGCGTGCTTGTTGCAAATAAATCCTTCGTAGGCCCATCTTTTGAATTTGTCGGGCTTTATTAAAAACATGGTGATGGGTGACTCATGTGGATGTTACATACATGCTACTTAATTGACACTTTGTTTCAGCTGATAAAATATAAGACTACATACCCTGGCATCTCACACCTGCAGCTAAATCACTTTCACTACTTTTTTCTGGACTTAATGAACAATTTTCAATGTCCGTATTTAAGAAACAGGTGGTCACACAATAACATGGTAAACAGAAAGTGCTCTAAAATTCTCAACAAAGGTAGAGTGGTGGCGCCGTTCTAGGAGTGAGTAGCTCAAGCATGTTAGGAAGCTACTGACTTAGTAGTTTTCTTAAATTGCAAAAGTAACTGCGAATTTTAAAAATGGGCCTTATAAAGCGCCGGGCCTTATTCGGGTCAAGTACCTTAATTATGTTGTTGGTACTTAGGTATACCTACTCTATTAGGTGATTTCAGAAGATTTTTATATTCAGGAGTGGTTTCTGCCAAGATGAGGGTGTTTTTCATCATAAATCATCAATTTTAGTTGACTATTCGACAAGTACTATTAAGTATGAAATCACTTATAGCAGCAGTTGTCCAGATAATCGAACATAAAGAATTGAAATGCACTTAATCATGAAAAAACAAAAAGTAATTTTAGAATATCCCAATAGTGAACGTTACCTCAAAAAGATAGAAACCTAGAATTTTTTTAAATTGTATGTAGGTACATTGTTACCACCGTAAAAAAAGTGTATATAACACAAGCCAAAGGTGCGTTTCGACACTTAGTATGTCGTCAAACGAGGCGAATCCGAGTTGAACAATTCATGCCGCTTATCATAAACTCCCACACTTGCACTTGATACGTAAATAACTATTTCTTTTGTTTACGAATCCGCTCAAACCTCTCATCTTCACTTTGTTGCAACAGTTTTACTGAAAATCGTCATAATTGAGAAATTCAGACAACATTGAAAAAATAATTGTATTTACCTGGTACTTATTAGAGACTACTAAATACTAGGTACCTAAGAATTTTTTAGTGTTTTAAAGTATCTTGTATTTTTCTTTAATACTTATGCAATATTTTCAATAGTTTTAGTACCTAACATTTTCATTCTTATGACAACATGACCTAATAATGTAACTACCTAGTTCTTAAAATATCCCTACTTTTTTAGCAACATGTGCCTTTGCTTCGTCCTACTGGCACCAGACATCGTATTTACGTACAGGTAACTAACCTATTTATTTACTACATTCTTTCGCGCTTAGTGACTCTATACTAAAGTATGATCAAAAATAATTTTCATCTAATAGCGCTATGGAATAGTTTCTAGTTTATGAATGCAACTACGTTTAAAGCTAATAGTAGGCTACTTAAATGTCTAATTTGACATTCGATTTTTAAGTGGCTTATAGTTGCAGTCATAAATTAGGAACTAGTGCAAAGCTATAGGTATCTACTTGATGTAAATAATTTTTGATCATAATGCACTTCCACTTATTTACTTATTACTGCAAAAATAAGTATTCAAGTGGCAACCAGCGCTTCATGCTGAGGACTGACGAAAACTAAAAGGTTAAATAAAATTGTCATTATCATGTCTTGTACACTTCTGTGGAATAAAATTAAGCACACACGGCTTTGTTGCATTTATTAATAGTGTTGTTTTTTCGAAAGGTCTTAGTTTTGATATTTCAATAAAGGTGTTATTTTCAAGTTATGGTGTCTTATCAATTATTGCAACTGCTGCTAAGCAATTAAAATAGACCCGCGTTATACAATCTAGAATATTGTGAAAAATAGTCATAATAGGTGTGCTTAATTTTATTGCACAGAAGTGTACATATGCAACGCGACTCATGGCAGTCCACTGGCTAATACTCGACGTTAGAAATAGCAAAAACTAAACCGAAAACCACCTTGTAGTTCTGGAAAG
>CALNHX010007196.1:0-77463 GCA_940337035.1 Agriotes lineatus
TTAGCTTAGGCATGAATACAATTATTATTCAAAACATTATAACTTCTAAACAAAAGAAAAGCGGATCTATTGTCTGTCTGATTTTCACATAATTCAGAGCAGGCTATGAGAATGCTTTTTAGCAGTGTACAAATTTAGTTACCAATCAAACTTGACATTCCCCAAAATTTGAGGTACATTTTTTTGTTGCTGCATAGTTTGACACTGACATTGAAGCTTGATTACCTTGATTACCTTAAACATTAAATGCCATAAAAAGCAATCAAGAAAACGAAATAAGCAATTTAAGAATGAAAGTTAAATAAAAATGGCCAACTTCTTATAAAAACGGAAATTGCCAGTTGGGTTTGCAAACAAATTTTTACACTGTTAGAAAAGAGCATTTTTACGGACAGTTCTGAATCATGCGAAAATCAGACATACTATATGTTTATATAATTGTTTCTCTTAGAATTGCATCTATTCTCATCTGCCAATATTTGTTAAAAAGCTAGCAAACATCAACTATAATTTAAATTTAGAAGAAGCAAAAACTCGAAACTTTAAGGTACATTTCTCTTTCGAGTTAATTGTATTTATTTGAGAATATCCCTTATGCAAATTTAGTTGGAAATTTTCCATGGTAACGGCAAAAATTGATAATCGGAAATTTACCGGAAAATTTCCACTTATGTTACTGTCATCACAAAAAACCGTAAGCTATTAGTACTTAGATATTAGTTTCGTAATGCTTTCTTTACTGTGTTTCTTCATTCGTGATATTCTTTATCAAAATATAACGCGTGCTTAAAAAATTTCCCTATGGAAATATTTGGAAATATGTTATGCAGCTATTTTTTTTACAAAAGCAATCGTGCATGCCTCCAAGAAGAAATCCCTCCTCCGGAGTCGGGATTTTTTCAGTTGGCATGCACTCATGCACTTATTGTAAAACTAGCTGCAGAACATATTTCCATATATTTCCGGAAATTTTTCAACCACTTGTTATATTTCTACTGATTATTCCACAATATTGTAAATTGAAATAAAGCTTAATATTTTTACAAATAAAAGCATGGAATGCATTATGTGGTTATTGGCAATTTAAACGTTATATTTACTTATTCACCAGCCTGTGTTTTCTTCAACATCAATTACAGATTATGATTTGAAATTAATGTAAACACTTGACATTATTTTTATCTGCATTCTAAATATTTCATATAAATATAAGTGCCTCAAAATTAATCTAATCAAACACTTAGTTCGATAGCTACAAGTATATAAAGACCGAATCGTTATATCAAAACTAGAATTACAGTTTCTATCAAATCAAACAACATGAAAGTAATAATTGCTTTATTCCTCGTTCTTGCCGTTGTCGCAGTTGCACAAGGTAAGAATTTCTCTAATATTTTTGCTGTGGCACTAGTATCGTAATACGCGTATTTAAAAAGAATAGTTTTTATACAAAGTGTGTATAAATAGACGAAAGGGCTATACGTGGTCATACAAGTCGAAAATCTTAATACTAAAATGTTGGATTGGTCTTCATGAGCCCTCACGAGCGGTAGATAATAGTACATTGTGTATCTAGGACGAAAAGCGTAACATTTCCAGACGACTGTGAATATTGTACAACACAAGAGTCTTGGAATGTTGCTTTTTGTCCAAGATACACATAAAAATTTTTGGGCGATCGATACGAGTAATTACAAAAAAATTGGAAATAGTACTCGAATATTCCCTGCCTAGGCCGGGAATGTTATTCCTGTACAGTTTTATTGTAAATTACCTAGCAACGGCTGGTGTAATGGAATGTTTGACTTCGCTCAACGAAATTTTGTCAATAATGTGCCAGTTCTAGTACGGTTGGCGGAAAAAACATGTTTTTTGGGTTAAGGTGTGTTTCCTGTTTCAAATATGTGAAAGTATCTTTAAGCAAGTAGTTATAAATGTAAAAGTATAGCTCCATGCAATATTACAAAAATATAAAAGTTTTATGAAACTGTGTTATCACCAAAGTTTATTTCATCTTAGTACACACGGTTTTTAATCAAAGTAAGCCGATATTTTTGAAATGTTGCATGGAGCCATAATTTTACATACTTTCACATATTTGAAATAGAAAAAGTACTTTACCTAAATAAAAATGTTTGTATCGAATGAAGACCAATCGAACATTTCAGTAATAAGATTTTCAAATCACAATTTTATGACTAACATTACCACGTGTAGTTCTTTTGCCAATTTTACACACCCTGCATTTCAAACCGTTGGGTGAACATATTCGACTACAAACTATTGTAGCTTTTAACCATATCACAGAATTTGCGAGACTATATGAGTAAAATTAATTATATATAGATCTGTATATCTATTGTTTGCAGTAATTAAAGGTATATTGTTTATATAATTTATTTATATTGTAATATACTAGTATTACTGTCAAAATGAAATATTTAGTCTATCTGCAGTATTAATTTACTTTATCGTTTGTAGCTTTTTTGGATGTTTTTAGATATTTTTAGCGTTGTCGCTGGTGTATTATTGCTATTAGCGCTTTTTTTTTATCATAATCGTCATTATAATATTGAATATTACATTTAATATTGCACGAGTACACAATACCCTAACCTAATTTCTTCCATTACTTCTTAAGTTTTTTGCGTGAAAATACATATTGCATCAAAAGGTAATCCAACATTCTCTACTGTTTCAGGTGAATTGTGCAAGCTGCTAGGCATAACCGTACCTTTGACCGAATGCAAAGACGCTTGCGAAGTAATTGGTGGCCCACTCCTCACTTGCCCATCTGGACTCCAATGTTGTATTCTTGGCAAGAAAGCCGGAGAATAATTTAAACTTATCTGAAAATTCATAAAATGAACAATACATAACTTATAACAGACACATTTCAGTTCAAGCAGTATTAGATTGTTAGATTAAGTACCTGTATCATCACCTCAATAAAACTATAAACTAAACGTGTTTATTCACAACCATAGGTATATGTAATAAGATGATTACTGACTTTTAAAAGGTTGGAAAATGAGCCATTATCAACCTTTAAACTATCCAACCGGTCGGAAATGTGGTTTCCGTGGCAGCAGTTGGAAAGTAATCAATTGAGGACCGCTGTCTAAGTAGGGACACTGGAAATGTCGTTCATCCATTCATGCCCGCCATAGCTTATCGAATATAATATAATAATACTTTTTCCAACTATCGTTTAGAATAAATTGGTTCAGAATAAAATAGTATACATACCACGGTGAAAAGTTTTATTTCTGTTTGGAGATAAAGTTAACCTCGACGCTTCTCGTCTCCGTAACTACTTAATCTCTCGACGGGAATGAAACACTTTCCACCTCGGTATGTAATATACAATTAACGGATTTCATATGGTAATATACTACACTTCTACATGTAAATTTGTTTAGTAATGCGGTACTTTGCACCATAGCAACAATTACAGCATAATAACGACGATTCGTTTTACGTTTGGCAATACTCAAGTGTATTGGTGACACTGTAAATCTATGTCAAATTCGAGCTTAGCAGGTTAGTTTTTGCGTCAGTTTTGACACAGAATTACGCAAAACCTAATCTGCTAAGCTGGAATATGAAACAAACTTACAGTGTCACTAACAATACATTTCAGTATTGCCAAATACATAACATCAACTTGAACTACTTATTGCGTTTTAGTACATAAAAACGAGTTCTGCTCAGCTTGGTTATGTTTTGACATTTATTGTCACCTTTACTTAAAAATCTAATATTTCACATTTCTAAATGAAATGGGACAAAATAGTATACGAAACGTGTTAGAAAGGTGGTTTTACTGAACTCTTATGGCTATTTAAATGCGCGCTAACTATCACTATCACTTGATAGGGAAGATATGTGATCTGTCAGATGGTTCCAATCAGCGCCAATTTCATGAAGTGGCCATAGTTTGCAGATTACCGACATTCGGCTTTCTAGTAGGCTTTGTAAAGTGATGCAGCAACGCAGGCGGCGCAAACAACAAACAAAACATAACATACTTACCTCAAATTTGGCATAGACTGGCAATACACTTCAATACTGGCAAACGTATAACACGAATCACGGTTGTCAATACAAAAAGTTATTACTAGATCGATTTACAACCTCTAAACTGGTCCATAACCCACTGGGAGGTAGAAACCATAACCGACTAAGGAGGTAACAACCATAAGTCACTCACAACTGTATTGTAAGACACAAAATCTGTATATTTTAGATAATTATCGTGCAAATGGATAAAATGTTGAATGACACGAGTGTATTATTACAAATAATTCACTTTAGAAATGATCCCTTATGCCCTGGCGAGCTTGAGGGCTCAACTTCTCTTTCGTGGACTGACAGCGCGTTAACGCTGTTGCAAGAAATTGTTAAACTGAGATTTTTTTTTAATTATAAAATTCAGTAATGAAGATATCAGATTAACTATAATATTACTTTCAAAATTGCTACTGCAAATCAAAATAATGTGAATAAGGTACAGTTAGCTTAAGTAAGGTATTATAGAAAATATCAATGCAACATGTACCACGTGAATTCATCAATAAGCGTTGCTTTACTTTAGTCATTTTTGGATTGGTATCTGATAAAAGAACTTCGCAAATTAGATAAAGCTATTTTTTGTAAATCAATTCCAAGTTTAGAAGAATATTAGCAGTATTAGGATGTAGATACTGAAAGCATTGGTAACGTTATCCAGAATAAGTGATTTGTTAAAGTTACTAGCAATTCTTATTTTGTTTGTTTGTATTTTGATACTACACCCATTTTGCTGCTACCTGGTCTTTCAAATTGTACAGCTAGAAATTCCTTATTAGTGACCGATGATAAACGCACTAAACAAATACAGCCCCATTAGGTCAATTTCCTTGTACTAAGATGGAACAGAATTCACACAAGAGATTTTAGTAAACTCTCGTATAGTCTGTTCACTAAATATAAAAACACAAAGTGGCCTTTGATTTCTAAAATTTCATGAGTATACTTCCAAAATGCATCTCTTGTCTAGGAATGTTCTTACAAAAAGTTACTTAAACAAATACGTTAAAGAGTGTGACATTTAATTAGCATCTGTCATAACTTCTTTTAAGGATGTTAAACAAATACTGTGTTGGATACTATTGATGTAGCATTTATTAATAAGTACTTTTATTACATTTTATATAAGTTCAGTCAAGAGTTTCCAGAATAGTATGTACTTTGACACTAAATTAATGATATTTATTAATTGTCATTTATAAATTCAAAGTCACCTTTATGCAGGCATGGAAACCTTTGCAAAACAAAATACAGAATCCCTAGTACACAAATTTTACGTATATGCCAACTTCAAAAAAAAATATGTTTTTGTGTTTACTGAATGGCCTATAGTTGTTACGAGTTTTGATTAAGATTGAAAATATAATTTCGAAGGGGATGTTCGATTTTGAACCGAAACACTCCATATTCTTCTCCTTCAGCCTGTAAGCGTACTATATTATAGACATACGCCTCTTTATTTGTTTTTATTGTTGTCTACTGAAAAAAACCGTTAGCATCTTTTAATAACTTAAACTATGAGTGGAGATAACATTGGACTGCGTTATATTGAAATTCTTAATAGTATCTCTACAAGAAGTACATTATGTCTTTATGGAACTCTATGTGAAGCGTGCCTCCAAATTGTTTTCGAACATTTTAATTGCCGTTATCAATTTGTAGGAACTATCACAGTCACAAGAATGCGTGACGTGCGAACATTTGAGGCCACTCGGAGGGTAAGAAAAACAGAACGAATTTTGTCAAGAGATCCTGCTGATTGTCCGATAAGGGCCCGGGGTGAAACCGACGAGTTACACAAGCTATGCCGCGCCGCTCGATCGGCACATTCCTACTTTACATCCGCACTGAAGTATCGCGTTTAGCCCCTGTTAGATTTTTCTAGGTAAACGACGTGGCAGGAGATCACGAAGCATATACAAGAGCGATTACCGCTCAGTCCAGGGAGAGATCGAACCCGTTCCTTTCAGAGTCCAGACCAGAACCCGAGCCTTAGCCGGGGGTTCCACCAGTCACCGCCATTCCAGATACCTGCTCGTTAAAACCAGAGTCCTGCCCAAACTACCTATCCTTTCCTCGTTCATGTAAATTATATTCCCAGCTTCTTCATGAACAGCATACCTGCCTGTGCTATCCTCAAACCTGAACTCAAACCTCCGTTGCTTGGGTTAGGCGAACTGCCTTCAAAGCAATCCTGTATATAAGTATTCCGTCCTGCTAACAATAAGCCGCTACGGGATTCACTCTTGCAGCCTATCTAAATAACCCTGTATATAAATCAACCGTCTCTATTATAAACACAAGGTGTTACTAGATTCTCCCTTGCGGCCTGTTTAAATCATCCTGTTCATAAACTAGCCCTTCTTGCTCCTGCACAAGGCGGTACAGGACTCCTTCTTGCGGCCTGGCTGGAGACACTTCCCCAGATACCTGCCCGTTAACCCGAGAATCCGCCCTGCTAATAAACAATTTTTTCAGACAGTTCGCCGTAAAACAACCGTCCGCCTGAAGTACATTTTGAAACCTCGAGTAGCCTAATTCCATTGGAAATCGTGAGACCGCACGTATATGAATTGCATTTACAAGTAAGCCGAGCGAGCACCGGGAAAATTCTAGTTTTGCCGGCTTTCATTTGTTTGAGCGCTTGTCCAGAAAGGTCACGGCTGGAGTCTGAAATTTTCTAAATTCATTTCGTTTGCTTGGCGAACGTTAGTGTTTGCCAAGCACAAGGTGGTGATTAACTGCACCAAAACCTTCTCGGCTTTGACGCTATAATTACTAGTATCTGAAGAAACCCAAGACCGACCAGTTGAAACCTGAATATTTAATTTTGGTGTATTTCTAGCAACTGGAACTGCATGCAGGGGAAAAACCAGTATCCACCACTAGAGACCGCAACTCTTCCTCCCCGCTGGGCCGTCCGCAAAGCCCTTCGAGGAAGACTTTATTTTTTTTTATTTGTATATATTGTTATGATACACCATATGTTGGTCGTAGATAAAATTAAGAATGTATAAAAAAAATTGGATGTTAGTACAATCCATATTAACTTATTAAAAAAGGTTGATAATGTTTATAAAAGTTTAATGAATAAATTTGAGTGAAAGCAAATTATTAATGAACTGATAGCTATTAAACGTTTACAGGTGGTTTGAATATAAAAAGAAAAGGGACGGTGGTATCAGTAATGACAAATGTGAAATCCTGATAAGGATAATTAAAGTAGGTAGATATCAAATAAGAATTATAATATAGGAGGCATTAATAATATAAATATGCTAGTTAAGAAGTTTGTTCCAATTATTAGAAAATAACAAGTAGAGAAACATGCAAAGAAAATCGTTTTGATCTAATTAAAAACATATTAAATTTATCCCTCTTTTAATGTAAAAGTTGTGGCTTATTTAAAAAGGGTAGTCTAAATCTGCGTGGTGTATATAAAGAAGTGGAATATTAAATAACAAATAACAGAAGTACTGGAGTAATTACAGAAGATAATTGGTATTGGTAAACTTAATGGATACAAGAATGGTTATTTACCAGTGATTAATTGAAGAATTATATTAAAACAGTTTTATTGGAGGGAGTACTGTTGACAATTGACATAAGTAAAAAGGGGTCTACATCAATCTAAGTGTTGCTGAGTGGAGTGCCATAGAAGTTTCGGTGAAGCTAGAGGGTCCTTTCAAGAAGGTGCTAACAGGGACAGGAGCAGATCTGGAATTATTCTGTTGACTGATTGCTGTCAAGAGTTTTGGAGTATTGGACGAAGCTTGACACTGGTGATGAATTTCTCAAAAAATGCTGTTTTTGGATTTTGGCGATTTCGAAAAACGCCTTTTTCTAACTAAGTAGAATTAACTCCGTATGTCTGTTAAAGGCTAAATAGGTTTTCAGACAAATTAATGCTGTAAAATGTATTTTCGAACAATCGAAAATTGACATTTTTCCATTTGATGGAAACTTTTTGGCGGTCACTGTATACAGATTGGTGGCGGGTAATGAAAACAAACAAAATCAAATGAGCTAGAATACAGTTTATGAGCATTGTATTGTAACGTTTCGCTCCCATTTTAAATGCGATCTAACAATAATCCAACATTATTGCATTTAAAAGTGCGCTTTTAACAACAATCGACATTCACGATACGCTTGAGCCTGCAGGAAAGCCAAGATGCGCCATCAGATCGTAGACGCGTCTTCATCGCATCCCTCTCTCCCCGAACACGGCGAAGCCCGACGAGCCGTCTGGAGCACCAAAAAACATACCAGAAGAATTCGAACAAAATCTCGAACTAGTCTCCTCCAGGTACCCGTTAGCATTCTAATAAGCATATCTCTGGTATTCGGACTATCTTTATTTGAATGTTTATATTCTCTTGTGAACTGAAACACTCAGCCCCGTTCAGTTCAGGTCTAGAACCATCGGAATGAACTGACCGTGCTGATTAATATTTCGCGAGGTTTGCTCTGATCGTTTGCCTCCAAATTAATTTATATCTGGATTATCGAAATAAATTAATAATTTTCAATTAGCGCTCGCCTGGAGATAGGCGTTCGCTGGTTGAAATTGTGTACACGTTAGCAGAAGTCAAACCGCCTTGAATAGTGAAAATGCGATAATTCAAATCCTGGTAGTACTAAAACTCATGCCAAAGTTTAGTTAAATTTGCACGTGCATTCGAGCACATTAAAGCAAGATCCCCTTGAGTCTTAGATTTTTGAGCTCTAAAACCTGTCTCGCGTTTCACGAGGAAGTAGGCAACTCCGAAAAACATTGTAAAGCCTTATTCCTACCCCGAAGTAATATATTTTGTCCCGGTTTGAGAATAACCTTGGCACGTGTCGAAGTGCAAATAAAGCTGTCTGGAATTTGACCCGTATTAGGGGCCAAGTTCTCATCCGGGTTATTACCAGAACACGCACGCGTACAGATACACATAAAGTATCCAACTCGTAGTTACAATCAATTGCCTTTATATTTGAAATAAACCAAAATCACCCCGTTTATTTACACCGGCACCAGCTGTCATTAATTTGTTTTGGCGTTCCAGTTGTACCAACACTGATTCAACAACATCAAAGCCAGTGCGGAACGAAGACGGCGGTACGCCCCTGCGAGTTAGGTTGCCCACATATACAGGACGAACCCCAGAATCGACTCCAAATACGATAATATTAATTGTATATAATTTTGTGAATAAATCGACCTTAGGCCCAAGTAAAGCTGCCATTCGTAAGGGCATAAATAATTAGTGCTACAGATTAACTTACAAAATGATTTTAAACCGTAGTAAAGTAGCCTGGTAGCATTATAGTATGCCTTAGGCAGAAATAGACATATACAATATGAAATCTAGTATCACAGAATTCAGTGTTTTCTAAAAACAAATACCTTAATTCTGCCGATACTAGATGTCAATCGTATATTAGTCTATTTCTCTCTTCTGTGGTCTTAGTTTCTTACCCTTTCTGTTCGGAATATTTGAGCGCTTCTTCTAAGATAATACATCTCTATGGCATTCATTTATGTTCTCATATCTGACTTAATCGTCTTAGAGTTCTTAAATATTATAAGAGTTGAGCCAAGTCGGGAATAGATGCTGATTGGTCGTAATCTACTGCGCATGCGCAGGTTCGTCTGAAATTGCTCCAGATTTAAGTCCTATAGTTACTGTAGAAACCAGTTCTGGGAATGTCACATTTGCCTTTAGGTCTAACACTGATTGGTGCAAATGTATTGATATGTATGTGTTCCATTTCTATCTGACAATTAATAGTTCTTTAAATAGAATATCTTGCAGAGTTGTAGGTATGTATATGGAATTTACTTAAAAATAATTATAATTATTTTTCTACAGTTTTTGAAATGACGGGCTGTTGCATTTTTCGCTTCAAAAGTAGATTCGAACGGGGCTTGACATCCATTGGCACAAATTCCCAAAAACGAGTAGCAAAGAGTAGAATACCTCAAAAATATAGACTGCACACTCACAAGTAGAACCAAGTGGGAAAAAGTGCGTCTGGGTGGCAAACGAAAACTAAATTCCAATGCTATACCTACTTCGCTTACATTGTCTCAACTCTTTATCAAAGATTACTTATAATTATAGGATCTGTAGTACATACCTATCAATGTAGTTTTTATAAACGCTTTAAATTAACCGTTTTTTTACATTGTGAAAGTGACAAGTAATTAAATTCATAGGTGACACAAATTAAATTTACGAACTGTGATTGATATAAAAAAAATATTTCATATTAATACACAGACGGAGTTACAATTTTAAAATACATGTGAAAGGTACAGATTCTAAATTACAACTGCTTGCATCCTGCGATGTACTCGAGCAGGTTAGCTAAGCTGCATCAGCAAAGATAAGATAACACTTGTGTCCCTCGCGAATGCAATGATATGTAATACACGACTGCATTATCTTATCATAACTAATGTTCTTTTTATCTATCTGGGAACGTAACATAATTCCTCCCATCCTAAGATGAAAAATTGGGGGAAATCACATTTTCCACCTCTTTTTCAGGGCTATATTTCTATAGGTTGTAAAGATTCATTACTGATTTCTGATTTAATTCTTTTGCAGATTTTAAGCAATAAATCGTACTTATATAATACAAATATGGCAAACAATATTAGAGCTAAAATAATAATTAATGTAAAGTTACTTGCGTGTGCATAAGTATTGTAATTGGTGGTCACAAGTTCACCGGGTAATTTTCTTAATTTTTCCCTAATCTGTTGTATCTCTTCCAGGTCCATGTTTTCTAAATGCAATTTTGGAAATTCAATATTATTAACAGTTGGTTGATTAATTGTTTGGTTAACCATTAGTAAATGAACCATTTCGTATATTGTGTTTCAATTTTGACTGGTTTTCAATATTTTTCCATCGATCTGCATTTCACAATTTACAGGTAATTGAACGGTATATGTGTCTATCAATGGTATTTTCTTGTGATCGTGATTACAATTTAGTTTGGTTATCAACAATAATCCATAAGTCACGATCTATTTTTTAAATTTTATAATTTCCTAGGGAAAACATTTTAGGTTTACAATTATTAGTTCTTGAAAATGAGAGCAGTTGCGCTTCACATAAGGTGTTTTCGAAACTCATTCGCTCTGGAATGTTACAAATAAAATCAGTTTTTTGAATTTGCTCGCAACGTTCACTAGTAGAGATATAATTACATTCCGAAAATAATAGATATCTATTCTGTGGTAATACCGCTTGGTATCGCTGGTAGATTTTCATTGGCAATGGATACAGATGGTAATAGTCATATCTCGTTGTCCCTGTTAGAGGTACTTCTATGATAAATACTAATCTAGTATTTGTTTGATAGGCTTTAACGGTTAGTATTTTCTCGAATAGTAATAAGTTTTCCTTTGTTGGTTCGAAAGGTAGTTCCAAATTATTTATTTTACCTTTTATAAACTTTAGGTTTGCTTCTAAGTCCTCTGGGTCCATGACTGACGGGTGAAAAGTTTCCAATTTGGAAAAAGTAACAGCTTCTTCCAGGGTGTTAGTTATGTGCAGTATTAAATTTGAAATTGCAGTAAATTGCAGGAATATTATGTGCATGTTGATTAATGAGTACATTTTAGCTTTCTGTATTGTATTCTCCTTTACTTGGGCTTCAATTTGTAAAATACGCGACTTCAATAAATATTGATTGGTTTGTAAAACGTTTATGGATTTGTTGACTTTATCCAAAATTTTTTCTGTGAGTGATATTTGTTTAACGAGTGCTTGTTTTTGGCGTTCTTGCCCCTTTTGAAGTTCTTCGATAGATTTTTTATATTTTTGTCCATCTGTAGCATATAAATTTCCAGTTATAAGTTTATCTAAGCTTCCTAAACCGTCGATGGCTCCTCTCTTCTGTCGGTTGGTAAATAGTCGACGTATTTTCCTATTTACTTCAACTAACGTAGCATTTATAAGCTAATAATAATTGGTAAATTCCTTAGCATAAGTGGGTCCATTAACATGTTTCTTAACTATAGTACCTATCCACTTCTAAAATATTTTGTTTTAGTAAGTTGTATTCGGTGATTATCGGACTGCAATCAACGTTCTTGATTAATGTCCATTTATCCATGGTGTTCTTGGCATTTTCTAGTTTGTGAGGAAATGGTCCTGGGTTGTCGATAATTTTCGTTATTTCTGGGCGTTCGATGTTGATAACGTATTGAATGCAGAGGCACCTGAAAAAATTGGGTGACTTAGGGCATCTACATGTCTTTTCTTTTCTTTGTTGTTTTGTGGGTTGACTAGGGTTACTATGTTCATATCCGTAATTTCCTTTATTACATAGGGTCCTTCATATTTATTGGCTGATTTGTTTCGTTGGTCGGTTTTTATTAAAACTTCGTCTCCTAGTTTGTAGTTGTGTGCTCTGATGTTTTGACTTTGTTTATTAATTAGATATTCCTTGTTCTTATGCATGGCTTTTTTTAGTGATTTGTACAAAGAAGTCAATTTAGTCTTGTGAGTGGTTACGTATTCTTCGTAAAATTTACTGTTCAATTGGAGATCAAACGGGTCTCTAGTTGTAGTATGTCTATAAATCAGTTCAAGGGGTGTGAATTTCGTAGCAGAGTGAATCGTGTTGTTGTATCCGATGATTGCGTACGTTATTATTTGTTTGGGAGTTTCCTTATTACTTGTATTCTTAATTATTCTATAATTTTCAATCAATGTCGAGTGGATTCTTTCAATTAAAGAGTTATATTTTGGGTTTTTTGGTGTAGTAATGTGGATTTTAATTTTGTGAAGTTCCAAAAGGTCTTTAACCACTTCATTAATAAGTTCTGAACTTCCGTCCATTGTGATCAATGTTGGCGAACCATGTTGGGATATAAAATTTATCAGATTTTCAGCTACTTCGATTCCGTTTTTTGAGGTTAGATAATAAGCTTGACAAAATCTTGAAAATGAATCGATGATTATTAGAAATAAATTCCTTGCGATTTGAAATGTGTTCATATGCAAATGCTCAAATGGTCTATTCGGTGTTTCTGTGATATTCAAGGGTGTCTCTGTGGGGTGACGTTCATATTTTGCTTTTCGACATGTTATGCATTTGTTGATAAAATTGGTAACGTCTTGGTCAAGTTTTTCCCAATAATATTTCCTTTTTATTGCCGTACAGGTTGCAAAGATTCCAAGGTGGTTTGTTTTTCCTTCGTGTTGGTTAGCAATTATTTCTAGTCGGTCTTCTTCATTTATTACGTGTAAAACTCTTTTAGTGCATTTATAACGTGATATGTGGTTTTGCGCAAAATGGGTTGTAATGATTTCGCATGCTAAGTTATAAACTTCTTCATTCGGGAACGAACAGTAATACGTTTTATTCGGTAAACAATAATTTCGAAAAAATTGTAGTATGCCGTATTTTAGGTCTTGATCTCCTAGATGAGCTGTAATTATGAAATTTTTCTCTTTCGTTTCGATTTTTGGTTTCGTAGATTTTCCCTGAACGATTGTTATTATGATTTGGTTTTTCTTACAATCTAAAGCATCTTCGCATATTGGGATGCTGGGTGCTGAATCATCTTGTGAATGAACAGTTGGTGTTAAATCTTCGTTAAATCTGTCAGGAACATTCTCGATTAGTTTTTCAAGGCTTCGAATTGGATCTTCAGGTAAATGTTCGTTCATAGGGCTAGTTATAGGGTCAAGTGGAATTACATCTGGTGTAAATGCTCGCTTTGTTGGTGGCTGTACGATTGGTTCTGGTGTTTGTAAATCATCTTGTCCGGGACTTATTTCGTCTAGTAGTTGGTCTAATTCTGAGTTTACTTCGACTTGCATAGATTACGTATCAATCGGATTAATTTTTATTCTAGATAATGCGTCTGCGTTCGTATTGGATTTTCCTTTTTTGTAAATCACATCGTAGTCAAATTCCTCTAGTCGTAATCTCCATCTTGATAATTGTGAGTTTGGCTCCTTCAAGGAATGTAACCATGCAGAGGTTTATGATCCCTTACTATTTTAAATTTTCTTCCGTATAAGTATGGTCTAAAATACTTTGTAGCCCGTACGATAGCCAAAAGTTCTTTTTCAATGGTGCTATATCTTTCTTCTGATTCATTGCAAGTTCTCGATGCATAAGCGATAGGTAGATCCTTTCCTATTGGTCGTTGAGGTAAGATAGCTCCTACAGCAACATTTGATGCATCCGTTGTCAAAATAAATTCTCTCGAGAAATCGGGGTACTGAAGGATTTGTTTGTTCATAGGTAAGTTTTCACATTTTAGAAAATCTTCTTTAAATTCGTTGGAGCGAATGACTTGCGCGCCTTTCTTTAAGCACTTTGTCATAGGCTTTGTAATTTTCGCAAAGTCCTTTATAAATTTTCGGTAGTAGCCTAGTAGTCATTAAAAACCTTTAATTTCTTTTGGTGTTTTTGGCATTGGATAGTTCTTTATTGCTCTAATTTTATCAGGATTAGGTCGGACTCCTTCTGGTGTTATTACGTGTCCTAGGTATTGCTCTTCTTTCTTTAAGAATTCGCTCTTGTCCAGTTGGACCTTGAAATTAGTTTGTCTTAACCTTGTAAATACTTCTTTTAGTCTTACTATATGTTCTTGCAGGGATGTGGAGAAGATAATAATGTCATTCAAATATACAAGACATTTTTCGTTTTGTATACTCCTGAGGATGTTGTTCATGACGCGTTGGAAGGTGGACGCCGCGTTTTTTAATCCAAATGGCATGCGTTGAAACTGATACTGACCATTTTTTAGTGTTAAAAGCTGTTTTCAGTATGTCGTTTTCTTCAACTTGGACTTGATGAAAACCAGATGCTAGATCGAGCGTTGAAAAGTATCGACATTTTTCCAATTTATGCAATAAGAAGGTAATGTTTGGTAATGGGTACTTGTCATCAATGGTCTTCTCATTAAGCTTACGATAATCTATCACGATTCTCCATTTTTGTCTTCCGGAAGCGTCTGCTTTCTTTGGCACTACCCATACAGGTAAACTCCAGGGAGACATGCTGGGTCTTATAATCTTATCCTTGAGCATCTTGTTGATATGTACACAGGTGTTGCGTCAGAAGTTTTAATTACGTGTTTAATTTGGTTGTTAACACTAAGTGAAACGTTTTCACAAAAGAATACATCTCAAAAATCTTCGCATAATGTTCTAATAAGTGTTGCTTCTTCGCCGTTGAGGTGTTCTAGCCGTAATTGTTGTAAATTTTTAAATTGGATTTGTTTGAGATTTTTGTTTACTGGTTCAGGTTAGTAATGTAGGGTATCTGGCTTCGGATTTTCTTCGACCACTTCGATGTGTAGTTGTTGGGTCATAATAAATGTTTTTTCTTCGTCACTGCTATTAATAATAGTGGTTATTGCTTGATAATTATTTACATTAACGTAGGATGCTGGTATCTCTACATTATCACAAATTTTTTGGTGTTCGATTATTACTTGCTTGATGTTTTTCGTAACTGGAATCTTAATTACTTTTTCAGTTCTTGCTTCGATTGTAATATGGTAGTTCAGATCTGGGTTTCTGTCTTCGATAGAATATAATGGAATTTGGGCTTTTTCGGTTTCTAAAGTGTTGTTTGTGAAATCGATTCTGGCTTTTAATTTCTTTAATAAATCGGTTCCTATAAGACCGTCGTATTTGGGGTCGAAATCGAATAGGTAAAATTTGTGAGCTTTGTTTGTCTTAAAGATGGCTGGTAATTGAATTACAGCAACTTCATTATGTGTTAACGTCTGATGTGCCGTTTGTATTTGAAAAATTTGGGGTTCAATTAATTCTGGAAAGTATTTCTGAGCTATTTCTGGTTTAACTAGCGTCCTAGAAGCTCCAGTATCCAGCTTTTAGCTGTGGGATTATTAATTT
This sequence comes from Agriotes lineatus, assembly GCA_940337035.1. NCBI lineage: Eukaryota > Metazoa > Arthropoda > Insecta > Coleoptera > Elateridae > Agriotes > Agriotes lineatus. The sequence goes on from CALNHX010007196.1 coordinate 15,963, forward strand.
GTATTAATTTGTGCTGTTGCTATTTTGTTCGAGTGGTGGATCTTCGTCTACGTATGCTCGTTGGGTGAGGCTGCTTTCGTAAAATCATGTTCTTCGTACTCATACTGCTCATTTTCTAAATCTTAAAATTCTTGCTGTAGATATTGATCTGTTTCAAATGGTGCATCGATGATGTCTTTTGGTTCCTCTTGGTAGTGGAGTTCCTCGGATATAAGGTTTCGGGGTTGAGTTGACTGTTGAATAAATTGTCTTGGTTGAGTAAAACGCTGGGTGTTTGACGAATTAAATCGTTGAGGCAAATTAGTTGTTCTTCTCGTTGCGCCTGATGATGTGTCCATTGGCGTGGGACGTGGTTGAGCACGATTTTGAGGTGCAAATACATTTCTTACTTGTGCACTTGGTTGCGATTGTTAAAAACGGGTTGGCCATTGTTGTCCAGTAAAATTTGTTGGTTTTGAATTATTCTGGAACGTTGGAAGTTGTATTCGTGGTTGTTGATTTCCAAATGATTGATATGTAGGGTAACGATTGTAAAAATTGGGGTTGTTCACGCCAGTAGTCATTCGTAGTCCTGGTGGTGGTCTTTTTTGAGTAAATGTGGAAGAATGAAGTCCTTTTCGATGCTCGGTTTCATGTCTTCTGGAATATTGCACATTTTCCTCTTCTAGTACATATTTAATTGCGTATTCTAATGTGGCTGGCCGCATACTTCTTAGGAAGCTACCTAGTGGTTCCTTGAGATCAAAAAAAAGAAAAGCTTTTAGTGTTAATTCATCATACTGTAATTGTTTGGCTGCTCGTGTGCCTTAATTTGGTTCATTAAGTTGAATATTCGAATATAGAAGGCTTCTCGTTTGTTGGCAAATTTCTAAATATTCTTGGGCCGTTTCATGTTTTTGTCGTAAAAACATCAAGTCTCGCAAAAGTGAGCTCAATGATCTTTGATCGGCAAATGATTTTCTTAAAATTTTTCTTAATTCATTTCAGGTGGCAATTTCTGGTCCGCTGGTTACTAAAAGTGCATTTCCGGTTAATTTTGTCCGTAAAGCAGAAAGAATTAAGGACTGTAGGAAGGCGTCGGCATTCCCACGGTAGTGTGCCATTATTACCTCGGCAGATCTAATATATTCGAATAATTTGTGTGGAGTACCATCAAATTCTGGAACTATTCTTAAATACTCCAGGTGGAAGGCTTGTCCTGCTGGTACTGCTCGTTCTCCTGGTGCCATTTCTGGTTGATTCGCTTCTACTTGTTGTTCTTCGGGTGCTACCTCCCGTAATACATTTTCGAATAAAGCTACTAAATCGTCGTTACCTTGTAGCATCAGGATTTATTTATATTTTATTTTTAATTTTGTTTAAATAGCGGGGCAAATGATTGTTATTTGTTTAAGGGTTCCTTCCTAGTGTAACGTTTTTAACAGACCATTGCAGTTATGGCGTATATAAAAACAAGCTCAACGTGGTGCTACAGTAGCCATTGCAATATATTGAACAATACTGGAGAGAGGGAGCAGCTCTGGCGACGTCCTTTTGTCGGTTCCACTGGTTGAGATAATGTTTCCGACATGCTATATTGTTCTTTAATAACTCTTATCATTTGTGGATCTAGTTCTATATTTTGGAGTGCTTGCTACAGCTTGGTTATCGGTATTGAATCGTATGCCTCAATCTGGATCAAATTATTGCTTTCTGAGTTTTGTTTAGAGGGACTATTTTAACTTAACGTTAAAGCTGTCAGTGTGATATGACAGGAGCTTCTTTGAATTTGTCGTATTACAGTCCAATTCAATCTGTTCAAAGTTATCTAGCTGTACCAGTTTTCTATGAAGTCGAGGCACATAAAATGTAACAAAGTAATTTAGTCTAAATCTTTGTATATGTATATTTGTTAGTCTTCCACTCTGAAAATATTACTGTTTCTGTATGTTGTTAAGTCATTTTGCTGTTTCAGATGCTTAATTGCATTTCACGCCGTTTAGTTAGGTCATTTGGTATTTTAAATAGCCACCTAGGCTTTAGAGCAGCGTGCCCGTATGCTAAGCCCTTTTAGTTCCTTTATTTTGGCTCCATCGCCTAATTCCAGAATCACGATTTCGCACATATTTAGCCCCAAAAGCAGTATTGTCGTCGGTTGGAGCTCTCCTCTGATGGCGTTTTTCCGAATTCCGAATAGCCTCGCTGTTGTGGCGTGATACCATCGTGGCCCGCATTGGCTCGTTTCATTTTATCGCCTTGCGATTGGCTGCCAAGGTTTAGTCACGTGAGGACGCGACCAAGGTGACCTTTGCGAGCGCGTCCCTTTGGGCATTCAGCCGAGAGCCGTCGAACGAACAAGAGGTCGCAGAGTGTGTGCTTTCGTGCCGGCGCTTCCGCCCTTGGCGGGGGCGTCAGTCTTTTTCCCGTCAAGTGCTGCTTCAGCAATTATGTTACAAACGTTTCGCCTTAAAGGCAGTCGTCCGGAGCCCATTGCAGAGAGCGCTTGTGTGGTGGTTGTGAGTCGGAATTTGTCGAGTGGTCTTCGGCGTAACGTGGGTGTTTTTGGAGCCCAGTTCCTGCTACTGTTAGTGAGGGGTCGTGCCCCCTTCATCTCGACCTACGAGGATTTGGTTCAGCAGAACGAGTGAGGCCCCCATTCTTTTCGTCGTCCCGTTGTACGCGTCCTGACGCGTCTCCCGTCGCCATTGAGGCGGTTATGCACTCACCCCCTTTCGCCGTTGTAACACCGAAGGTACCTACCACCTACGATTGCAGCTCGTCGCAACTCAACTGTACCAGGCTCCCTCGCCGCCTACGCATTAAGGTATGTGCCATTAACCTGATTACCGCTGTGAACGCGAGTGTTACTCATTACTACTCATTACTGCGCTAGTGTATTCCTTCAGACTTGCAGACTGTTCATGCCGTGAAGGCTAATGTAAATCGTCGCTGCCCTTGCATAAGGCAACGTGTATCTTTGTACCTACTCATTACTACGCTAGTGTATTCATTCAGACTTGCAGACTGTTCATGCCGTGAAGGCTAATGTAAATCGTCGCTGCCCGCCGTATAAGGCCACGTACATGTTTGTACTAGTTACTACCTATTATTGCTGTTCACTAATGTTCAACATCTGTCGTTAAGTTTAGAGCGCGCGTGCCAGCTGGTGCCCTTAATTATAGATTAAGGTTAGATACAGGGCGACGCATTCTGCTACCCCATTGTAACCCGAAGTGAAATATATGATTGGTTAGTTAAGGGAACTATTGTTTGTTCGGTTTGTGCATGTTCTGTTACAGATAGACGCCCCTTTATTGTACGAATTATTGTACGACGGAACGAGGAAGCTGTGAGCGTGCAGGTGAGTGAGACAGCTGCGTAGTCGTGGTCGGATTGACACCTAATCACAATCCTTGCTTAAGGCAATCCCGGAATTGTTATTTGACCTTGCAACTCTTGAGTAATCTTATTGGCGGAGTATTTTTGCATGCTTCGCTCCCGTCTAACCGTCCAGGCCCGGTTAGCCGGGTTAAGACAGGCTTGGTGGCGCCCTCATAATTTCGACATACCCTGTATATATTATGCCACAACGCGCTTGCCCAGAACGTATCGTGTGACTCACGCCCGACTCCCTGAGCGTTCCAGCCGTGGCCTATTAGCCTATTTCGAACCGATTTCAGGGCAAGTGTGTCAGGTTTTCAGGACTGATTCCGTGGTGCGATGCTCACCTTGGGTGGGTGTCGTAAGTCCTTTTAATACCGTAACAATGTCTTACATAATAATTCCACTAACAGCACTTAATAAATGCAAATACAAAATACAAATACGTGAGGCGATCGCGTTGATCTGGGACGACTGATTCCCCAAAACTAGGCTACTCCAGTTTATATAACCACTGTTTGAATGGCAGGAGCCCCGTCCATTCTTCCTGATACAATAGCACTCTTCGCTCTATTGTGACAGGCAAGTTTGGGATGCTACTTCCGATAATAAAATTGCATGGGCTTCTTTCATATTCAAGAATTTATGACTCTATTGTGACCAAAGGTTCTTCATTGCCTGGAATTTGGGTCACAAGGATATTTATGTTACCCTTCCTTTTGTTACTGGGTGCTCCTACGCTTGTGACATCCTTCCTGCTGTTTTCCGATTTATACTTTGACGTTTTTGACGAGTTAGTCCGCATTGTTTGATGGAGACACAAATCACCTTTGGGTTCTAACACTTTTTGTTCGCATATGTCGCACTGACTTTTACAGATCATTCGTCACTCACGTTTTAGATAGCACTGACGTTTACAAATTTGGAACTGCGCTTAATGTCAAGTTTCAGTTGATTTAGAATTGCACTTAGTGTCAAGTTTGGGTAGATTTATGACCATCCCTTGCACGACCGGCGTTTTTAAGTCAATTACCTTGGTACGCTACAAGAGGAAAGAAATGCAGACAAATGGTTACACCAGTGGGAGACGAGTACTTATTTAACATCACTCTGTAGATGTTCAAATAGTTTTAACTCAAGATTATCTAAGGCCATTAAGGAGTGGGGGCACAACATTAACTTAAATAAAACAGAATATCGGGTCGTGAATTCTGGTTCAAATTCCGAATAATCGTGGATGATTTCGTAACTATCAACCAAGTTGTGAAATCTAATACATGAGCCATTACTAACAAAGAAGAATTCGGCAACAGAGAATTATAAATAGAAAGAAAAGGGCAGAAACATTTTCGGGAGCCTCAACAAGAACATTTCCAAACAAACTAAACTTACGATAGAAAAAGTCTTGTGGAATCGGTACTGACACATGGATGTGAAGTGTGGACGATTATATAAAAGTTGAGACAAAGCAAATGTCAGCGGCCATTACTGATCCAAAGATAAGTGCAGACAAGGCCAGAGTTGTCTCTCTTAGTACGTGAATTATATTACGTTCCCAGATAGATAGAAAGAACACGCGAAGGATACCATTATAGTGACGAAACTGCAGCAGAAGCGGCACCAGTAGCTGCACCTGACAACATCTCCGTGGGAAACCAAACAGCGTCGACCTTACACGACGTTACACTAGGAAGGAACCCTTAAACAAATAACAATCATTTGCCCCGCTATTTAAACAAAATTAAAATTAAAATATAAATAAATCCTGATGCCTACAAGGTAACGACGATTTAGTAGCTTTATTCGAAAATGTATTACTGGAGGTAGCACCCGAAGAACAACAAGTAGAAGCGAATCAACCAGAAATGGCACCAGGAGAACGAGCAGTACCAGCAGGACAAGCCTTCCATCTGGAGTATTTAAGAATAGTTCCAGAATTTGATGGTACTCCACACAAATTATTCGAATATATTAGATCTGCCGAGGTAATAATGGCACACTACCGTGGGAATGCCGACGCCTTTACGGACAAAATTACCGGAAATGCACTTTTAGTAACCAGCGGACCAGAAATTGCCACCTGAAATGAATTAAGAAAAATTTTAAGAAAACCATTTGCCGATCAAAGATCATTGAGCTCACTTTTGCGAGACTTGATGTTTTTACGACAAAAACATGAAACGGCCCAAGAATATTTAGAAATTTGCCAACAAACGAGAAGCCTTCTATATTCGAATATTCAACTTAATGAACCAAATTAAGGCACACGGGCAGCCAAACAATTACAGTATGATGAATTAACACTAAAAGCTTTTCTTTTTTTGAACTCAAGGAACCACTAGGTAGCTTCCTAAGAAGTATGCGGCCAGCCACATTAGAATACGCAATTAAATATGTACTAGAAGAGGAAAATGTGCAATATTCAGAAGACATGAAACCGAGCATCGAAAAGGACTTCATTCTTCACATTTACTCAAAAAAGACCACCACCAGGACTACGAATGACTACTGGCGTGAACAACCCCAATTTTTACAATCGTTACCCTACATATCAATCATTTGGAAATCAACAACCACGAATACAACTTCCAACGTTCCAGAATAATTCAAAACCAACAAATTTTACTGGACAACAATGGCCAACCCGTTTTTAACAATCGCAACCAAGTGCACAAGTAAGAAATGTATTTGCACCTCAAAATCGTGCTCAACCACGTCCCACGCCAATGGACACATCATCAGGCGCAACGAGAAGAACAACTAATTTGCCTCAACGATTTATTCGTCAAACACCCAGCGTTTTACTCAACCAAGACAATTTATTCAACAGTCAACTCAACCCCGAAACCTTATATCCGAGGAACTCCACTACCAAGAGGAACCAAAAGACATCATCGATGCACCATTTGAAACAGATCAATATCTACAGCAAGAATTTTAAGATTTAGAAAATGAGCAGTATGAGTACGAAGAACATGATTTTACGAAAGCAGCCTCACTCAACGAGCATACGTAGACGAAGATCCACCACTCGAACAAAATTAGCAACAGCACAAATTAATACAAATTAATAATCCCACAGCTAAAAGCTGGATACTGGAGCTTCTAGGACGCTAGTTAAACCAGAAATAGCTCAGAAATACTTTCCAGAATTAATTGAACCCCAAATTTTTCAAATACAAACGGCACATCAGACGTTAACACATAATGAAGTTGCTGTAATTCAATTACCAGCCATCTTTAAGACAAACAAAGCTCACAAATTTTACCTATTCGATTTCGACCCCAAATACGACGGTCTTATAGGAACCGATTTATTAAAGAAATTAAAAGCCAGAATCGATTTCACAAACAACACTTTAGAAACCGAAAAAGCCCAAATTCCATTATATTCTATCGAAGACAGAAACCCAGATCTGAACTACCATATTACAATCGAAGCAAGAACTGAAAAAGTAATTAAGATTCCAGTTACGAAAAACATCAAGCAAGTAATAATCGAACACCAAAAATTTGTGATAATGTAGAGATACCAGCATCCTACGTTAATGTAAATAATTATCAAGCAATAACCACTATTATTAATAGCAGTGACGAAGAAAAAACATTTATTATGACCCAACCACTACACATCGAAGTGGTCGAAGAAAATCCGAAGCCAGATACCCTACATTACTAACCTGAACCAGTAAACAAAAATCTCAAACAAATCCAATTTAAAAATTAAACAATTACGGCTAGAACACCTCAACGGCGAAGAAGCAACACTTATTAGAACATTATGCGAAGATTTTTGAGATGTATTCTTTGTGAAAACGTTTCACTTAGTGTTAACAACCAAATTAAACACGTAATTAAAACTTCTGACGAAACACCTGTGTACATATCAACAAGATGCTCAAGGATAAGATTATAAGACCCAGCATGTCTCCCTGGAGTTTACCTGTATGGGTAGTGCCAAAGAAAGCAGACGCTTCCGGAAGACAAAAATGGAGAATCGTGATAGATTATCGTAAGCTTAATGAGAAGACCATTGATGACAAGTACCCATTACCAAACATTACCTACTTATTGGAGAAATTGGAAAAATGTCGATACTTTTCAACGCTCGATCTAGCATCTGGTTTTCATCAAGTCCAAGTTAAAGAAAACGACATACTGAAAACAGCTTTTAACACTAAAAAAATGGTCAGTATCAGTTTCAACGCATGCCATTTGGATTAAAAAACGCGGCGTCCACCTTCCAACGCGTCATGAACAACATCCTCAGGAGTATACAAAACGAAAAATGTCTTGTATATTTGAATGACATTATTATCTTCTCCACATCCCTGCAAGAACATATAGTAAGACTAAAAGAAGTATTTACAAGGTTAAGACAAACTAATTTCAAGGTCCAACTGGACAAGAGCGAATTCTTAAAGAAAGAAGAGCAATACCTAGGACACGTAATAACACCAGAAGGAGTCCGACCTAATCCTGATAAAATTAGAGCAATAAAGAACTATCCAATGCCAAAAACACCAAAAGAAATTAAAGGGTTTTAATGACTACTAGGCTACTACCGAAAATTTATAAAGGACTTTGCGAAAATTACAAAGCCTATGACAAAGTGCTTAAAGAAAGGCGCGCAAGTCATTCGCTCCAACGAATTTAAAGAAGATTTTCTAAAATGTGAAAACTTACTTATGAACAAACCAATCCTTCAGTACCCCGATTTCTCGAGAGAATTTATTTTGACAACGGATGCATCAAATGTTGCTGTAGGATCTTACCTCAACGACCAATAGGAAAGGATCTACCTATCGCTTATGCATCGAGAACTTGCAATGAATCAGAAGAAAGATATAGCACCATTGAAAAAGAACTTTTGGCTATCGTACGGGCTACAAAGTATTTTAGACCATACTTATACGGAAGGAAAATTTAAAATAGTAAGGGATCATAAACCTCTGCATGGTTACATTCCTTGAAGGAGCCAAACTCACAATTATCAAGATGGAGATTACGACTAGAGGAATTTGACTACGATGTGATTTACAAAAAAGGAAAATCCAATACGAACGCAGGCGCATTATCTTTATATATATAATTCTTCTGTACGTGTGTATGTGACTGAACTCCTCCTAAACGGCTGGACCGATTTTGATGAAATTTTTTGTGTGTATTTGAGTGGGTCCCTGAATGGTTTAGATTCACAATTGGACCCGGTAGGTGGCGCTGCAATCGGGTTCTAGGAATTTCTTGAATTTTTTTTGACCAAAATTCTTTTTTAATTTTTTTTAAAGATATCTGGCATATCAGAACATATAACCCTAAAATTTCACCCCCCCACCAACCCTCAATATTTTTTAAATAAAAAAAATCAAAAATTTGAAAATCGAAAAAACCTTTGCTGAACCTGCTAATAGCAGGCAAACCAACGTTCGGACAGGACAACGTCTGTCGGGTCCCCCAAAAATTTCACCCCCCCACCGCCCCGCAATATTTTTTAAATGAAAATCTTTATATATATAATTTTTCTGTACATGTGTATGTGACTGAACTCCTAAACAGCTGAACCGATTTGATGAATTTTTGTGTGTGTTTGAGTGAGCCCCCTGGATGGTTTATATTCACAATTGAACCCGGTAGGTGGCGCTGCAATCGGGTTCTAGGACTTTCTTTTTATTTTTTTGACGATTTTTTAAAATTTCTTTTAAAATTACTCGCATATCAGAACATATAACCTCAAAATTTTACCCCCCCCCCCATTTCCAATATTTTTTAAAATGAAAAAAATCAAAAATTCGAATATCGAAAAAACGTTTGCTGAACCCGCTAATACCAGGCAAACCAACGTTTGGGCAGGACAACGTCTGTCCGGTCCGCTACCCCTTAGGGGGTGAAATGGTTTAAATAAGCCTAAACAATCAATATGGGTGTCGTTATTGAGGTTTTTTGGGACGTTGATTGCGAAAATGGCATTTACTCCAAGACGATGGACATGACATAAAATTAAAACTATAGTGGTGAAACGGGGTTTCAGAGACAAATTATTTTTGGGCAGAACAACGTTTGCCGGGCCAGCTAGTCTAGAATAAAAATTAATCCGATTGATACGTAATCTATGCAAGTCGAAGTAAACTCAGAATTAGACCAACTACTAGACGAAATAAGTCGCGGACAAGATGATTTACAAACACCAGAACCAATCGTACAGCCACCAACAATGCGAGCATTTACACCAGATGTAATTCCACTTGACCCTATAACTAGCCCAATGAACGAACATTTACCTGAAGATCCAATTCGAAGCCATGAAAAACTAATCGAGAATGTTCCTGACAGATTTAACGAAGATTTAACACCAACTGTTCATTCACAAGATGATTCAGCACCCAGCATCCCAATATGCGAAGATGCTTTAGATTGTAAGAAAAACCAAATCATAATAACAATCGTTCAGGGAAAATCTACGAAACCAAAAATCGAAACAAAAGAGAAAAATTTCATAATTACAGCTCATCTAGGAGATCAAGACCTAAAATACGGCATACTACAATTTTTTCGAAATTATTGTTTACCGAATAAAACGTATTACTGTTCGTTCCCGAATGAAGAAGTTTATAACTTAGCATGCGAAATTATTACAACCCATTTTGCGCAAAACCACATATCACGTTATAAATGCACTAAAAGAGTTTTACACGTAATAAATGAAGAAGACCGACTAGAAATAATTGCTAACCAACACGAAGGAAAAACAAACAACCTTGGAATCTTTGCAACCTGTACGGCAATAAAAAGGAAATATTATTGGGAAAAACTTGACCAAGACGTTACCAATTTTATCAACAAATGCATAACATGTCGAAAAGCAAAATATGAACGTCACCCCACAGAGACACCCTTGAATATCACAGAAACACCGAATAGACCATTTGAGCATTTGCATATGAACACATTTCAAATCGCAAGGAATTTATTTCTAATAATCATCGATTCATTTTCAAGATTTTGTCAAGCTTATTATCTAACCTCAAAAAACGGAATCGAAGTAGCTGAAAATCTGATAAATTTTATATCCTAACATGGTTCGCCAACATTGATCACAATGGACGGAAGTTCAGAACTTATTAATGAAGTGGTTAAAGACCTTTTGGAACTTCACAAAATTAAAATCCACATTACTACACCAAAAAACCCAAAATGTAACTCTTTAATTGAAAGAATCCACTCGACATTGATTGAAAATTATAGAATAATTAAGAATACAAGTAATAAGGAAACTCCCAAACAAATAATAACGTACGCAATCATCGGATACAACAACACGATTCACTCTGCTACGAAATTCACACCCCTTGAACTGATTTATAGACATACTACAACTAGAGACCCGTTTGATCTCCAATTGAACAGTAAATTTTACGAAGAATACGTAACCATTCACAAGACTAAATTGACTTCTTTGTACAAATCACTAAAAAAAGCCATGCATAAGAACAAGGAATATCTAATTAATAAACAAAATCAAAACATCAGAGCACACAACTACAAAGTAGGAGACGAAATTTTAATAAAAACCGACCAACGAAACAAATCAGCCAATAAATATGAAGGACCCTATGTAATAAAGGAAATTACGGATATGAACATAGTAACCCTAGTCAACCCACAAAACAACAAAGAAAAGAAAAGACATGTAGATGCTCTAAGTCACCCAATTTTTTCAGGTGCCTCTGCATTCAATACGTTATCAACATCGAACGCCCAGAAATAACGAAAATTATCGACAACCCAGGACCATTTCCTCACAAACTAGGAAATGCCAAGAACACCATGGATAAATGGACATTAATCAAGAACGTTGATTGGAGTCCGATAATCAACGAATACAACTTACTAAAACAAAATATTTTAGAAGTGGATAGGTAATATATTTAAGAAACATGTTAATGGACCCAATTATGCTAAGGAATTTACCAATTATTATTCGCTTATAAATACTACGTTAATGGAAGTAAATAGGAAAATACGTCGACTATTTCCCAATCGACAGAAGAGAGGAGCAATCGACGGTTTAGGAAGCTTAGATAAACTTGTAACTGGAAATTTATGTGCTACAGATGGACAGAAATATAAAAAATCTATCGAAGAACTTCAAAAGGGGCAAGGACGCCAAAAACAAGCACTCGTTAAACAAATATCGTTCACAGAACAAATTTTAGATAAAGTCAACAAATCCATAAACGTTTTGCAAACCAATCAAATTTATTGGAGTCGCGCATTTTACAAATTGAAGCCCAAGTAAAGGAGAATACAATACACAAAGCTGAAATGTACTCATTAATCAACATGCACACATTATTCCTGCAATTTACTGCAATTTCAAATTTAATATTGCACATAACTAACATCCTGGAAGAAGCTGTTACTTTTTCCAAATTGGAAACTTTTCACCCGTCAATCATGGACCCAGAGGACTTAGAAGTAAACCTAAAGTTTATAAAAGGTAAAATAAATAATTTGGAACTACCTTTCGAACCAACGAAAGAAAATTTATTACTATTCGAGAAAATACTAACCGTTAAAGCCTATCAAACAAATACTACATTAGTATTTATCATAGAAGTACCTCTAACAGGGACAACGAGATATGACTATTACCATCTGTATTCATTGCCAATGAAAATCGACCAGCGATACCAAGCGGTGTTACCACAGAATAGATATCTATTGTTTTCGGAATCAAATTATATCTCTACTAGCGAACGTTGCGAGCAAATTCAAAAAACTGATTTTATTTGTAACATTCCAGAGCGAATGATTTTCGAAAACACCATATGTGAAGCGCAACTGCTCTCATTTTCAAGAACTAATAAGTGTAAACCTAAAATGTTTTCTCTAGGAAATTATAAAATTCAAAAAATAGATCCTGACTTATGAATTATTGTAACAACTTCTGAGTTGATAACCAAACTAAATTGTAATCACGATCACAGGAAAATACCATTGTTAGGCACATATACCGTTCAATTACCTGTAAATTGTGAAATGCAGATCGATGGAAAAATATTGAAAACCAGTCAAAATTCAAACACAATATACGAAATGGTTCATTTACCAATGCTTAACCAAACAAATAATCAACCAACTGTTAATAATATTGAATTTCCAAAATTGCATTTAGAAAACATGGACCTGGATGACATACAACAGATTAGGGAAAAATTAAGAAAATTACCCGGTGAACTTGTGACCACCAATTACAATACTTATGCACACGCAAGTAACTTTACATTAATTATTATTTTAGCTCTAATATTGTTTGTCATATTTGTATTATATAAGTACGATTTATTGCTTAAAATCTGCAAAAGACATAAATCAGAAATCAGTAATGAATCTTTACAACCTATAGAAATATTGCCCTGAAAAAGAGGTGGAAAATGTGATTTCCCCCAATTTTTCATATTAGGATGAAAGGAATTATGTTACGTTCCCAGATAGATAAAAAGAACATTAGTTATGATAAGATAATGCAGTCGCGTATTACATATCATTGCATTCGCGAGGGACACAAGTGTTATCTTATCTTTGCTGATGCAGCTTAGCTAACCTGCTCGAGTACATCGCAGGATGCAAGCAGTTGTAATTTAGAATCTGTACCTTTCACATGTATTTTAAAATTGTAACTCCGTCTGTGTATTAATATGAAATATTTTTTTATATCAATCACAGTTCGTAAATTTAATTTGTGTCACCTATGAATTTAATTACTTGTCACTTTCACAATGTAAAAAAACGGTTAATTTAAAGCGTTTATAAAAACTACACTGATAGGTATCTACTACAGATCCTATATAAGTAATCTTTGATAAAGAGTTGAGACAATGCAAGCGAAGTAGGTATAGCATTGGAATTTAGTTTTCGTTTGTCACCCAGACGCACTTTTTCCCACTTGGTTCTACTTGTGAGTGTGCAGTCTATACTCTGTTTTTTTGCTTTATGATTCAGACCAGGCTTTGCATTTACATTACTTTAGCAGTGTACAACAGTTTAGTTAAAGTTCGTTTTCTTGGTTTGCAATAAAGCACCTCTACAATACGAGCATGCTTGTCAGCCATTTTGAATCACATCACAAAAGCGGCAAATTAAAAAAACTAGTTACTTTTCAGAAAATGAATAGTATATTATACATCAAGGTAGCGAAGCGCAGTATTATAACCTGAGCGCATATTAGATACTGAGCGCGCAGCGCGAAGTATCTAAAGCGCGAAGGTTATAAGACGATTCGCTACCATGGTGTATATACTATTTTTTGCACTACCAAACAACTTAATACCTAAATTCCCAACAAATTTCGAAAATATTTTAACTGTCAACCTGACAATACAGCTCTTTAAAACGTCAAAATTAAAATAGTCATATTTGGTAACTTAGCAATTTATTAGTTACCACGGTGAAAATTGTTTATTTTACTTTCTCTCCCTTGGTGGAGAAAATCAACTTCACGACCTAAAAAGAGGCCAATAAGGATGCGTTCTGAGACTAGTAGTGCAAAAAATAGGTTAATGTGTATACATTTGATGCAAAGCATAAAAGGCAAAAAATACAGGAAAACTAAGACAGCTGGCAACTCAAACACGAGGTTAGAAGCTAGAACAGCGAGAATAGATAATATAATAACCCACAGCGACTGAAATGTTTGACATTGTAGGGTTATGTTTTGGTTGCATCATGTCCACCAACATGTAAATGCGAAGTACTGTGATGCAGGATTTTATGCAACTTGTGCGACGTGCGTCTGCTTGTATTATAAAGGGCTCTAGTTTGCAACCTGACTTCATTATTTTTTATCTTTTTCTCTCTTAACTGAAACGAGTGAAACAAAAAAAGGTTAAGAAAGATCGTGTCTGTTTATAATCAGATAGCGCTTTATTGTCAAATATTAAGATATTTACATGTCACTTTTCTTAAGTCAGTGTCAAACTGTTTAATTGTGGGTTTGTAATAAAATAACTTTACAATACATATTATATACGCAGTATGGGCCAAACGCCCAGACTCAGCGAACAAGCGCAACAACTTGTAGAAAACGTAATTGCTTTCTTTCAAATGGAGAAAGATTTGGGTGCACCGCATGAATTTGGGGACGTGTGCGTTAGAGCCAGTAAAGCTTTAGGAATAAGTGAAAGTACCGTTAAAAAAATTAAAAGTAAAGGCGTGACTACTGACAGTGCTTATAAGAAACACGTGGCAGAGTCAACATCTAAGCACAAAAAGAAAATCCATGAAGATACAGCTACTAGTTCGATCAGAGAGGTTGTATATAAAATATATGCCGAAAAGAAACTTGTAACTCTAAATACAATTCAAAATAGAATGAATGAGGAATATTGTGAGGAGCATGTCCTTTCACGATCGTTTATACATAAATATATAACAAAAATTGGTTTCAAACGGCAAAGAGGTGATAACAGAAGATTCTTGATGGAACAATCTCATATACTGTTACGATGTTTTAACAAGTTAATTCGCTGGCTATATTTCTCAACTAAAATAAGCAAAAGCAGATACCTGGAGGGCACGTCTAGCTCAAGTCGAAGACGGCGTGCAGTGAATTAAATGAAGGAAACCGGGAGGGCGCCAGCGAATCCAGAGAGACAATCAACCAGGTATCTCAAATGCTAAATCAGACGATTCGCAGACTGAGCTCTTACAATGTGCTAAGAACTATAGCTGCAAAAGAACGGTATACGGCAACATTGAAGGAAACTACATATAGTTCTCAAGTATCACAGTTTAATTATGATCTTTGGCTCGGAGAAGTCGACAAATGACCCAATAGGGTCTACAGCAAGTAATACTTAAATTTTCATGGAAAATGCAGGATACAATCGGAGGAAAAGCCTCTCAATAATTTACAGTTACACACTAAAAATACCTGGACGTACACACATTGGCATGGGCCTTTACTTTCGGCTAGTGTCCAAGTTATCGCCTAGCTGGTACAGGTAGTTGAAAGTAGATCCGTGGCCTGGGGCAGTTTAATTCATAGGCTCAACATGGCTCGCAAAGGGGGCTTGATGGGTGTCCCTAGTGTTAGGTGTGCTTTCATGAGATTCACGGAAGCTCTGCTTTTCGACACCAGCGGTTAATAGCCCAGCATAACGATGGGGCCCTGATTAGCCAAGGCGGCCTTAAACGAGGTCGCCGGAGGAAGAATCCCTCAGCTGCCAAATTCCGGATCGTGGATTGTAGCTCGGCACGTCAAGCTGACAACAAAATTGAACCCTAAGCGAAGCACTAGAATGCCGATAAGGACTTACCCCGTATGGGCGTGCAAGAGGTGCTACCATCAAAAAGAATCCGCCAAAACAGACGCGGCGATTGAAATTCGCCCAAAACTACGTCGTCAAGAGGAGAATCCGCCGAGGGCGTTTATTTTCCAAACATAACTAAATTAACCTCTTGAACGACTTCGAAGATGGTAGCGGCTACGAACGGCACCAAATTTCCAACAGCTAAGGCCCAGAATAACGCTCGTAACCCGGAAACTCGCCAAAGAAACAAAAACTTATCGGGGAACGGAACCATGTCCCTATCAGCGAACAAAAGTTTCTAACTCAGGAGCGCGCGGAATTTGAATCTACCCACAGAGTTACAATTCGGAGAGCGCTTCCCATGAAGTTACAAAAAAAGCAGAGTGAAGCGATAAATCTAACGAAAGCGCCATTTTAACGTAACAACTCCCCACTTACCACAACAGAAAAATTTCCTAGAAATTTTTCGGTAAGGCTATCGCGAAACCGTCACTAGCTCGAAGCAACTACACATAAAAAAATGAAACGAAAGGCACCAAAGGCCTCAACCATCACCCACGTAAAAACCCTAATAACCCGCACCACAATACAACAATACCCGGAGAGACGGGCGCAAACCCGAGCGGAACCCGCAACCGGACCTCCTCCACGACAGGGATCGAGACTGCTCGTCGCTGCTGGATGGTAAAGCTGCGCCGGTGAACAGTCCCGTGGCAACCCGTCGCCAAGAAGTCCCAACCACCAGAACCGCTCAACACCCCCACCACGTCCCCCACAAGCAACCCCCCCTGACAACTTCCTAACAAACAAACCAAACCCCGAGGCGGAAGCAAAACCCCACAGTTAAGGCACTGTTAGACCGAAAACCAATAACCCTTCCCACGAATAAATCCAACAACCCGTACCCACAAAAATCCCAAAATTTCCCCAAAACATCGATTAGGGTTCTTCTTTTGACAAAAAGGGGAGAAGGCAACCCCGGGAAAAGAGGGCGACAGACACCAGAAAAGCGAAAGGCTGAGACAACAATCACGCAACTCAACACGCATGCTGATTGAGAGACCCTGCAGCGCCCCGAACGGCCTGGAGGAAATCTCTGCAATCTTCATCCCATTCGCAACGAAGACCCATTCACCACCAAAAGACCCATGCACACCAGATCACAGGGAAATGAAACGAAACGTAGTAAGATCCATAACATCACGCAAGGAGACCAATTCAAACTCTGAAGGGCACTAACATTCATAGGCTATAGGAATAAAAGGAAACGACCAGATCGGAAAATACGAAGGCGAAGAATGAAGGACTAACCGACTAAAATTATTTATGACACGGAACTACACACCACCGACACATTCGAATCCCAGCTCCACAATTCGTTCTCACAGGAGGTCAACCCGCGAACAGCGCCAGACAAATTCTCGACGTGAGGTCTCAAGCAATCAACCAACAACTGAAGCGAAATAGCGTGAACATTAGTACACTCAATACTTTCGTCGACAACACGGCTCTGAAGAGCTTTATCATGAAAACACTCTACAGCCGCCCCAGAATATACCAAAGTCGAACATAAAATCGACCTAGACGTCAGCCACAAATATTCCAGTGTTGGAAGTGGGAGAACTAGTTGACAAACTTCCCAGACTGAACTACTCCAAGTGCTCAATAGAACTATCCGAGACCGCACAAGAGGGAAAGTCAGACGAAATCGCTCCCCTACCGTGACCTGTCCTACGATGCAATAAAGGGACGAACTTGATGACAATGTTCCCTAACAGTGACCTACCCTACAAATGCCCAACCAACCACCCTAAATATAACGAGAGAGGACCATTACGTCACAGCGGAGTCATCATAAGGTTTCAAGTCCTTCGCATGCCAAGTACCTTTCAGAACAAGCCCGTCTGAATCTTTTAGCTCATAGACCCAACGGGAGAACTTCCGATTGACATAAAAAAGGCCAATATATTTAGAGGCGAGCTTCGCCGTGAACTGACGAGCGGCATCAGACAGAACGTAATTTCTACGCAACACGGGCTGTCCCGGAACATATTCCAAAGGACGCCGACGAAGGTCATAACGGGCCTTAGAATTCCGATACGCCTTTCCCAATCGGCGCTTGACCTCAGCGTACAATTCGCTCAAAAAGGCGGCACGCGTGTCTAGGTCTCGACCGCGATCGAACTGAAATTCCGGATTTTCACCATCTGGGGTAGGCTCGTGCCTCAGTACAATCTCTCGACCAAAATTTATGAAATAGGGAGTCTTCCCCGTGACCTCATGAACTGAAGTACGCGTCGCGCAAGCTACATGGGGCAGATATTTGTCCCAGTCCTGATGATGGTCAGACACGTAAGCCGTCAACATGGTTTTCAACACCCTATTTATACGATCCGTCGGATTGGCTTGAGGATGATAGTTGGCCGTAAAGGAGATCTTGCAACCGTACTTGTTGGCTAAGGACCGAAACTCACGGCTACGAAATTGGACGCCATTATCACAAATGATGCGCTTAGGGGCACCGAACATCAGGAAAACATCTTCCTCAAAGTGACGCGAGACCGCGTTAGCTGATGCGGCCCGCAAAGGGAAAGTCAGCGCAAATTTGCTGAAGCAATCCGCCACGACCAGAATGTAGGCGTACCCACGTGACGACCGGGGTAGGGGTCCGATAATGTCACCACAGATGACCTCCCAAGGTTTCGAAATCAAGGAATGGCCTCCCATAAAACCAGCGGGAGCTCGTTGTTCGGGTTTAGTTCGTTGACACGTTTCACAACGACGGACATAGGCGGCGACATCATACCGCAATTTGGGCCAATAATATTTGTGGGCGATACGATGAAAAGTTTTATTAACGCCCGCATGACCAGCCGTAGGGCTATCATGATTCTGCCTAATGATTTCACGACGCTGAAATTTCGGGACCACAAACTTCCAATGATCTTCGTCATCATCCGCCAAGTCAGGATAATCGGACCGAACGTACTTGTAGAGCTGGCCATCACTAACTCGCCACTGAGGGAATTTACGAGGATTGGCGGTAACTTGCCGACACATGCGCCTATACCAAGTATCACGAGCAGGTTCAAGAGGCACCTCAACAACATCAACAAGAGGAACGGCTCTGGACAACGTGTCAGGCACGACATGTTCCTTGCCCTTGCGATGCACAATATCAAAATCGTACTGTTGGAGGCGAACAGCCCAACGAGCAATGCGACCCACGGGGTCCTTGATGTCATTGAGCCACTTAAGGCTGTAGTGGTCCGTTACTACCGTGAATTTAGTTCCCTCGATATAAGGCCTAAGTTTCTCGATTGCGAAAAGAACAGCAAGACACTCGCGCTCCGTAGTGCTAAAGTTCCTTTCAGTTTTTGACAACGATCGGCTGATGTAGCAGATGACCTTCTCTCCGTCAGCTTGTTGCTGGCTAAGGACCGCGCCGACACCATACCCAGAAGCGTCGGTCTGAATTACAAAAGGTAACGAAAAATCTGGACACGCCAAAATAGGGGCCGAAACCAGATGCTCCTTGATAGAAAGGAAGTCTAGCTCACATTGGTCATCCCATACAAATTTAGCGTTTTTCCGAAGAAGCGAAGTCAAAGGGCCAATCAGCGAAGAGAAATTCGGCACAAACCGTCGATACCATGATGCCATGCCAACTAGACGACGCACCTCCGATACCGAGACGGGAGTAGGTATGCGAGTAATAGCATTCACTTTCTCCGGATCAACCAACAACCCTTGGGCATTAACCACGTATCCGAGATACTTGAGCTCGGGCTTACAAAAATGACATTTGTCTTTACTAAGCGTGAGGCCGGCGGCCATGAGACGAGAGACTACCTCGCGTAGGACAGAGAGGTGTTTATCGAACGTGGAAGTGCAAATCACAATATCATCGAGATAGGTAAACGCATAGGGCTCCAAGTCCGCGCCGACTACACGGTCGATCAGACGCTGCCAAGTCGCCGGTGCCGTATGCAAACCGAAGGGCATGCGACAAAACTGGTATAAACCCCGATTCGGGACAGTAAAAGCAGTCAAAGGACGTGAAGAAGCCGCAACAGGGATCTGCCAGTATGCAGACTTAATGTCGAGAGCAGTGAGATAGTGGGCATCGCGAAGCTTGTCTAACGTACTCGATACGTACGGCAAAGGGTAGGCGTCAGGTTGGCTTACTTTATTAAGACGTCCGAAATCAACGCAGAAACGGTAACTAGCGTCCTTCTTCTTAATCATGACGATAGGTGACGACCATGCAGAAGTTGAAGGCTCCACCACACCGTCCTCCAACATCTTTTGCAATTCGACATCCACCTGTTTCTGAAGAGCAGTGGGAAATAGGGTAATACCGTTGCTTAATAGGCGGCGACGTCGTCTTAATCTCGTGTTCAACTAAATGAGTGCAGCCAAGCTTAACCCCCATTCGCTCAAAGGTCTCCCTAACAAAATTATCAAGTTGTTCGCGCTGACTAGTCGTTAAATGTTCGACAGTCTGAATGGCCTCTATCACCGGGACTGAATCATCTTTGGAAAACGACCACTCATTACTCCGAAGATCGGGTACGATACCCATGCGTCGCCAGAAATCGGTTCCCAAAATTAAAGTCTGGGGTACCGAAGGCACAACTATTAGATCAATAAGGCAAACCCTATCGCGTAAGTTAATCGGAACGGTGACGCTTCCCAAACTCCGACACTCCATCCCGTTGGCGATGACACAAGTGGGCGCTCGATTTGTTTCCAGACGGCAATGCCCTCTTAGTAAATTCCAACCCTTTATGCCAAGAATAGTGCGAGAAGCACCCGAGTCCAATAACCCGAGAATTTTTCTTCCAAAAATCGAAATCTGTAAATAAGGCCTTTCATCAGGGCCTGCATGACTCAAAATAAAATTCAAAACGGCTCTCGAACTCATATCAAAATCTTCACAAGAGTTGACCGAAGATATTTCATCGCAGCGCGCCAGCCGGTCGCCTAACGACGCTGCTTCCCGTTTCCCGCACACGAACGACATGTCCTAATCGTAACATCCGGTTTCCCACACCGATAACAATGACGCCTTCTAGGCGCGGGGCAATCGACGGCACGATGATTAGGCTGATCGCAATTCCAACATCTCAATTCTGGAGTTCCAACAAAGTTTACAACGCGAGCCGAATTATCTCTGGAAGGAGCACCCCCTTCATCAGAAGAAACAGCTACCGTATGAATTCGAGGACTGACTCGAGGTTTCCGATATGCCAAGTCGGGTTCCAACATGCGACTAACGTTAGTTGGGGGCCCGCAAAACCGTTGTGCACGAAGATGTGCACCTTCCACTGCCTTACAAACCCGCAGCAAATTTGGAATGGATGAAATCGGTTCTAATGCCAGTTGTGTTTGGAAGTGGGGCAATAAATTCCGGCGAATAAGGCTAAGCCTAGTACAAGTTGAAGGTACCGAGGGCAATCGACGAAATAAATTTTCCATAACAGCCACAAACACGGTAACTGGTTCATCAGCACCTTGAGTGCGATTTCTTATCTCATCCCACAGCCCAGCCTCATAATCGCAAGGAAGAAAAGCTATACGTAAGGCCTTGACTAGAGCATCCCAATTCTGCACAGTGTCTTTTATCGAACGGTACCATATTAACGCATGACCCGTGAAGAACTCAACGGCTGAGACGAAAAGTTGTTCCTTAGAAACACCACGAGAGACCCGTAACTCTTCAACTCGCTCCAGAAAGCTGGAGAGTCCCGATTGACCATCAAAGCAAAGGTTCCATTTATTTATAGGCAGGCAATTGTTGTACCGAGGTGAGGACACGAAAACGTGTGTGCTATTCATACCGATAGGTGAATGAAATACTCGTGGATTACTAACACTCGGCATACTAAACCGGACCTGAGAAGGAATCTCCGAGAGAATTCGGGCCTGACCCTGAGGATGGTCGAGTACCCCATTTGAACCTATCTCGTCATCCAGAACTTGACCGTTATCCAAATCTAGCAAGTTAGCTACACCCGAGGCATCAGGGGCCTGTACTTCACTATGAGGAGTTAGTTTAGTTTCTAAATCATCCATTGCTCCTAAACACTGATTATACAATGCATTCTTACGGTCTCGCAATGAACCCGGAGGACTCAATCGTTCCAGACGATGGGATACATGCAACAGTCGAGTTTGGACGCGTTTAAAATCATTACTACCCTTAACAAGGTTTTCAAAGGCCGCGATCTCGTCCACTAAGCTTCCTAACTTGTGGAGGCAAATATCGAGTTCCCCCATCGCATCTAATTCAACCTCAGGAAACGAAGCATTTCCGGATCTTTCTAGCCTAACACGGGCTCGAAGCAACTTCCGTTTATCCCCAACGTTGCCATCACAAGTGACACCCCGAATCCTAAGTTCATAGTCTAATTCGTCTACGAGAAGTCTATCGATATCCATGACAACACGTAATTTTACTCAAAGACGCAGAAAATGAAAGAAAGTGAATTAACTCTTCCGTACCAACACCACAGTAAGACAGAAGCAGAGCTTTCCGCTAATTAAATTAAACAACCAGTATTGATTTCACTTGTAAATTTGGAAAAGCCTAGGTGGGCCTACGCTAAACTATACCAGGCAAAATCGGTAACAAATCTTTCCAATTTACTATTATCGGAGAGTTCAAAATTTTATACCCTAGCTCGGTTTCCCCGAACACAAGCCTGTACATATGCCCCTCAAAAATATAAATAATATATCTTAAATATAAGCATGCACCAATCTTAATAATTACTAATCATGCACAATAATAATTTCTAATTAATAGCAATAAACACCTATAATATATGTAACACATGCAAATATTCACACATCGGTTTACTATAAATATGACCCAATACACTTTAAAATTCGAATGGCCAGAGAAAAAAAAACAGAGGGTCTCATTCAATGTTGCTAACAGAACTCAAAATTTTGACAAAGTGCAAAGCACGTTTACGGAAACCAGGCCACACACGTTGGAGCGCCAATTTTTTTGTTGCGATGTTTTAACAAGTTAATTCGCTGGCTATATTTCTCAACTAAAATAAGCAAAAGCAGATACCTGGAGGGCACGTCTAGCTCAAGTCGAAGACGACGTGCAGTGAATTAAATGAAGGAAACCGGGAGGGCGCCAGCGAATCCAGAGAGACAATCAACCAGGTATCTCAAATGCTAAATCAGACGATTCGCAGACTGAGCTCTTACAATGGGCTAAGAACTATAGCTGCAAAAGAACGGTATACGGCAACATTGAAGGAAACTACATATAGTTCTCAAGTATCACAGTTTAATTATGATCTTTGGCTCGGAGAAGTCGACAAATGACCCAATAGGGTCTACAGCAAGTAATACTTAAATTTTCATGGAAAATGCAGGATACAATCGGAGGAAAAGCCTCTCAATAATTTACAGTTACACACTAAAAATACCTGGACGTACACACATTGGCATGGGCCTTTACTTTCGGCTAGTGTCCAAGTTATCGCCTAGCTGGTACAGGTAGTTGAAAGTAGATCCGTGGCCTGGGGCAGTTTAATTCATAGGCTCAACATGGCTCGCAAAGGGGGCTTGATGGGTGTCCCTAGTGTTAGGTGTGCTTTCATGAGATTCACGGAAGCTCTGCTTTTCGACACCAGCGGTTAATAGCCCAGCATAACGATGGGGCCCTGATTAGCCAAGGCGGCCTTAAACGAGGTCGCCGGAGGAAGAATCCCTCAGCTGCCAAATTCCGGATCGTGGATTGTAGCTCGGCACGTCAAGCTGACAACCAAATTGAACCCTAAGCGAAGCACTAGAATGCCGATAAGGACTTACCCCGTATGGGCGTGCAAGAGGTGCTACCATCAAAAAGAATCCGCCAAAACAGACGCGGCGATTGTAATTCGCCCAAAACTACGTCGTCAAGAGGAGAATCCGCCGAGGGCGTTTATTTTCCAAACATAACTAAATTAACCTCTTGAACGACTTCGAAGATGGTAGCGGCTACGAACGGCACCAAATTTCCAACAGCTAAGGCCCCAGAATAACGCTCGTAACCCGGAAACTCGCCAAAGAAACAAAAACTTATCGGGGAACGGAACCATGTCCCTATCAGCGAACAAAAGTTCCTAACTCAGGAGCTCGCGGAATTTGAATCTACCCACAGAGTTACAATTCGGAGAGCGCTTCCCATGAAGTTACAAAAAAAAGCAGAGTGAAGCGATAAATCTAACGAAAGCGCCATTTTAACGTAACAATACTTTTTAAAAGAAATACATTTTTAAGAGAATATATTAATAATTTGAATTCTGAACATCCCTTTACGCCGGTATTTGTAGATGAAACATGGATTTTCAGCAAAGGTTCATTTCGTATGCAGTGGCAGGATGGTACATTGGCAACTGCATGCCAAAAAACTTCGCAGGGGTCTCGTTATATCATAGTACATGCTGTAAACAAAAATGGTTTTGTTAGAAATGCTAGTTTAGTGTTTTAAGAGTGGGTCAAAAAAAGGAGATTATCACGACAGCATGAATCGACAAAATTTTGAAAAGCGGTTTAAAGAAAAACTTGTTCCAAATTTAGAAGCAAGATCTCTTATAATAATTGATAACGCTAGTTATCATTCTGGTTTCGAAATCGGAATCCCCAATAAGTCATGGACAAAGGCAAAATTAATACAATGGTTGCAAAAGAAGAACATAGACTTTTCAGAATGCGCCATGAAAGATACTATATGGAACACAGTAAAGCAGCACAGGAACACAAATAAAATCTATCATCTTGACGAGTGGGTAAAACAGTTTGGGCATACAAAATATACCTAACGTCAAAATAAAAGTCACCGAAATTGTCAAGTTGACACTTCGGCAAAGCGTAATTATCTAAATGCCATAGAAAAACAGGATTAATAGTAAAACATTGTACTAATATAAAAGATATCAACTGTAAACTAAGAAAAGGAAGGGTTGGTGAAATATTTGATGTAAGTATTGAGATTTACACAGATATGAATTTTCTAACGATTTTTTATAAGGCTAGATTTCGAATGCAACTGTGTTTAATGTTCTAAATAAAGCAAATTCACAACTCCAGCAACAACCGATAGAAGATATGAATAAGGAAAAGGAATTTTTAACTTTGGGGGAATATAGTTCCAAAGGGGATGTTACGAAGAAAATTTGAGATAATAGTAGATTATATTATAAGTGAGAGAAATTCATCATTATTTGCGAGTGAGAATTTTGAATCGCGAGTGCCCCAGCACGAGCGATACAATTTCTCACGAGCTTATAATGGCATTTCGCTCACGTGTGATATACGACGTTTTATCTTACAGTAGCAATTCTTGTGCCTAAATAGTTTGCGCAGTCAGAATATGTCGCGAAATAAATTTATAATTAGTCGCCTATGATTTGTGACATACGTTTGACAGTACTGAAGTGTATTGGTAGTACTGAAGTCTATTGTCAGTCTATGTCAAATTCGAGGTTCGTAGGTTAGATTTTGTTTGTTATTTGACACAAACTGACGCAAAACTTAACCTGAAAATTACGAATTTGACATAGCTTGACAGTGCTACCAACAATGCAGTAGTATAAATAATGAAAACTCACATGTGAATAAAATCTTTTTTATTATACCTGCATCAGAATCGCCGTTGAAAGCACGCCTGAGCGTGCGAATACAGGCGATTAAAGCTCGCCGAGCTTTAAAGGTTGTCAAGGAAACGACTGAATGCAACAACGGACATGGACGCGACAAAAACGTAAATAATTCTCGTAACTATAGTAGCAATATTATTATGCCCTCTCGATTTATCACGACAAAAATTATTTCTAAGATTTTAATGCGTAATTTATTTCCAGTATTGGAGGTATAATAAAAAATAGCGTAAAGTATTCGTGGATAACTGGTCTTTAAAACACTTGCTCTATTTCGAGCACTCCGGCTACGCCGTCATGCTCGAAAACTCGCGCGTGTTTTAAAGACCTTGTTATCCACTCATACTTTAATATACTATTTTATTATACCTGCATCAGAATCGCCGTTTAAAGCACGCCTGAGCGTGCGAATACAGGCGATTAAAGCTCGCCGAGCTTTAAAGGTTGTCAAGGAAACGACTGAATGCAACAACGGACATCGATACGACAAAAACGTAAATAATTCTCGTAACTATAGTAGCAATATTATTATGCCCTCTCGATTTATCACGACAAAAGTGCGTAATTTATTTCCAGTATTGGAGGTATAATAAAAAATAGCGTAAAGTATTCGTGGATAACTGGTCTTTAAAACACTTGCTCTATTTCGAGCACTCCGGCTACGCCGTCGTGCTCGAAAACTCGCGCGTGGTTTAAAGACCTTGTTATCCACTCATACTTTAATATACTATTATCTTACAGTAGCAGCTATTACCATACATTATACAACTGTTTTCAGTGACTAAAATAAAGTTTTATTCACAAGTGAGTTTTCATTATTTATACTACTGCATTGTTGGTAGCACTGTCAAGCTATGTCAAATTCGTAATTTTCAGGTTAAGTTTTGCGTCAGTCTGTGTCAAATAACAAACAAAACCTAACCTACGAACCTCGAATTTGATATAGACTGACAATACACTTCAGTACTGCCAATACACTTCAGTACTGTCAAACGTATATCACAAATCATAGGCGACTAATTATAAATTTATTTCGCGACATATTCTGACTGCGCAAACTATTTAGGCACAAGAATTGTTACTGTAAGATAAAACGTCGTATATCACACGTGAGCGAAATGCCATTATAAGCTAATTTTTAAGTAAATTCCATATACATACCTACAAACTCTGGAAGATATGCTATTTAAAGAACTATTAATTGTTAGGTAGAAATGGAACACATAGATAGCAATACATTTGCATCAATCAGTGTTAGACCTAAAGGCAAATGTGACATTCCCAGAACTGGCTTCTACAGTAACTATAGGACTTAAATCTGGAGCAATTTCAGACGAAATTGCGCATGCGCAGTAGATCACGACCAATCAGCATCTATTGCCGACTTGGCTCAACTCTTATAATATTTAGGAACTCTAACAGCCGGTCTTATAAAAGTCACTAATCTGACGTTAACTTTAATTGGCTGTTAAAATAAACAAAAGCGCATACAAATTTGTTTACTAATGAATAAAATGTCATAAGCACTATCGTTTTGATACGCTTTTGTTTATTTTAACAGCGAATTAAAGTTAACGTCAGATTAGTGGCCTTTATAAGACTGGCTGTAAGACGATTAAGTCAGAAATGAGAACATAAATGAATGCCATAGAGATGTATTATCTTAGAAGAAGCGCTCAAATATTCCGAACAGAAAGGGTAAGAAACTAACCCACAGAAGAGAGAAATAGACTAATATGCGATTGACATCTAGTATCGACAGAATTAAGGTATTTGTTTTTAGAAAACACTGAATTCTGTGATACTAGATTTCATATTGTATATGTCGATTTCTGCCTAAGGCATACTATATTGCTACCAGGCTACTTTACAACGGTTTATATTTTTTTTGTAAGTTAATCTGTAGCACTAATTATTTATGGCCTTACGAATGGCAGCTTTACTTGGGCCTAAGGTCGATTTATTTACACCTTGACTGATTCAAAGAACAACGAGTAACGAAAATATTAATTTATTATACAAGACGATAAAGTTAAATTTTATCCACGAGTGAATCGTTTAACGTCGAGACGAAGTCGAGACGTTAATGATTCAAGAGTGGATAGAAATAACTTTATGGTCGTGTATAATACAATTTTTTTTTCTATAGCAAGAACTTTAACAATTTTAAAAGAAAATAAGCACAGTCAATCACATTTCAAAATGTCAGTAGCTAGATGGGGTTGCTACGATAATACGAAGCTGTCATGTTTAATTTAAACAAAAGTTAGAAAATTAAATTACTTTATCTATTCTTGATGTTAAAGTGCTACTTTATCTACCCTTGCTGTTAAAGTAAAACTTGACCTTTTGTTTTGAGTTGATAAAAGCACACTTTAACATGTGCTATAGAAAAAATAAATTTATTTACCAATGTTTAACTTAAAATAAATCATTCACAAAATTATATACAATTAATATTATCGTGTTTGGAGTCGTATTTGGGGTTCGTCCTGTATATGTGGGCAACCTAACTCGCAGGGGCGTACCGCCGTCTTCGTTCCGCACTGGCTTTCATGTTGTTGAATCAGTGTTGGTAGAACTGGAACGCCAAAACAAATTAATGACAGCTGGTGCCGGTGTAAATAAACGGGGTGATTTTGGTTTATTTCAAATATAAAGGCAATTGATTGTAACTACGAGTTGGATACTTTATGTGGAAATCTGTACGCGTGCGTGTTCTGGTGATAACCCGGATGAGAACTTGGCCCCTAGTACGGGTCAAATTCCAGACAGCTTTATTTGCACTTTGACACGTGCCAAGGTTATTCTCAAACCGGGACAAAATATATTACTACGGGGTAGGTATAGAGCTTTACAATGTTTTTCGGAGTTGCCTACTTCCTCGTGAAACGCGAGACAGGTTTTAGAGCTCAAAAATCTAAGACTCAAGAGGATCTTGCTTTAATGTGCTCGAATGCACGTGCAAATTTAACTAAACTTTGGCATGAGTTTTAGTACTTTGTAAAGATTTGAATTATCGCATTTTCGCTATTCAAGGCTGTTTGATATTTAATCTGACTTCTGCTAAGGTGTACATAATTTCAACCAGCGAACGCCTATCTCCAGGCGAGCGCTAATTGAAAATTATTAATTTATTTCGATAATCCAGATATAAATTAATTTGCAGGCAAACAATCAGAGCAAACCTCGCGAAATATTAATCAGCACGGTCAGTTCATTCCGATGGTTCCAGACCTGAACTGAACGGGGCTGAGTGTTTCGGTTCACAAGAGAATATAAACATTCAAATAAACATAGTCCGAATACCAGAGATATGCTTATTAGAATGCTAACGGGTACCTGGAGGAGACTAGTTCGAGATTTTGCTCGAATTCTTCTGGTATGTTTTTTGGTGCTCCAGACGGCGCGAAATTCCATTTTATATTTTGCAATCGGCTAGTCGGGCTTCGCCGTGTTCGGGGAGAGAGGGATGCGCTGAAGACGCGTCTACGATCTGATGGCCCATCTTGGCTTTCCCTGCATGCTCAAGCTTATCGTGAATGTCGATTGTTGTTAAAAGCGCACTTTTAAATGCAATAATGTTGGTTTATTGTTAGATCGCATTTAAAATGGGAGCGAAACGTTACAATACAATGCTCATAAACTGTATTCTACCTCATTTGATATTGTTTGTTTACATTACCCGCCACCAATCTGTATACAGTGACCGCCAAAAAGTCTCCATCAAATGGAAAACTGTCAATTTTCGATTTTTCAAAAATACATTTTACAGCATTAATTTGCCTGAATACCTATTTAGCCTTTAACAGACATACGGAGGTAATTTGACTTAGTTAGACTTAGCGTTTTTCGAAATCGCCAAAATCCAAAAAGGATTTTTTGAGAAATTCATCACCAGTGTCAAGCTTCGTCCAACACTCCACAACCGTTGACAGCAATCAGTCAACAGAATAATTCCAGATCTGCTCCTGTCCCTGTTAACACCTTCTTGAAAGAACCCTCTAGCTTCACCGAAACTTCTATGGCACTCCACTCAGCAACACTTAGATTGATGTAGACCCCTTTTTACTTATGTCAATTGTCAACTGTACTCCCTCCAATAAAACTGTTTTAATATAATTCTTCAATTAATCACTGGTAAATGACCATTCTTGTATCCATTAAGTTTACCAATACCAATTCTCTTCTGTAATTACTCCAGTACTTCTGTTATTTGTTATTTAATATTCCACTTTATTATGTACACCACGCAGATTTAGACTACCCTTTTTAAATAAGCCACAACTTTTACATTAAAAGAGGGATAAATTTAATATGTTTTTAATTAGATCACAACGATTTTCTTTGCATGTTTTTCTACTTGTTATTTTATAATAATTGGAACAAACTTCCTAACTACCATATGTTCCGTCAACGTATGTCAACCTTTTGCTGTTTAAGTTTATGACGTGACGGCCACCTTACTGAGAACAAATATATATAAATATTTGAACAATAATCTGGTGGTCCAGTTTTTTTGTTTGTGTGTGACAGAAGCAAATTTGTCAATTTGGGTGTTGTGTGCACGAATTTGCCACAGGAAGTAAAAGAAGTTTTTTGAAGAGCCTAGCTGCCGAGTTAATCCCGAAAACACCAGGTAAGGTTGGCTTGTTAACTTAGTAAACAGATTTAGCAAAAGGTCCTTCGAATTTGTATTGTAATTTTGATATTAGATTGATTCACCATATTTCTATTATTAATGCCTCCTATATTATAATTCTTATTTGATATCTACCTACTTTAATTATCCTTATCAGAATTTCACATTTGTCATTACTGATACCACCGTCCCTTAATTTTTCTTTTTATATTCAAACCACCTGTAAACGTTTAATAGCTATCAGTTCATAAATAATTTGCTTTAACTCAAATTTATTCATTAAACTTTTATAAACATTATCAACCTTTTTTTAATAAGTTAATATGGATTGTACTAACATCCAAATTTCTTTTATACATTTTTAATTTTATCTACGACCAACATATGGTGTATCATAACAATATATACAAATTTAAAAAAATAAAGTCTTCCTTGAAGGGCTTTGTGGACGGCCCGGCGGGGAGGAAGAGTTGCGGCCTCTAGTGGTGGATACTGGTTTTTCCCCTGCATGAAGTTCGAGTTGCTAGAAATAGACCAAAATTAAATATTCAGGTTTTAACTGCTCGGTCTTGGGTTTCTTCAGGTG
This sequence comes from Agriotes lineatus, assembly GCA_940337035.1. Classification (NCBI taxonomy): domain Eukaryota; kingdom Metazoa; phylum Arthropoda; class Insecta; order Coleoptera; family Elateridae; genus Agriotes; species Agriotes lineatus. The sequence continues at coordinate 46,530 of CALNHX010007196.1, forward strand.
CTAGGAATTATAGCGTCAAAGCCGAGAAGGTTTTGGTGCAGTTAATCACCACCTTGGTCTTGGCAAACACGAACGTTCGCCAAGCGAACGAAATAAATTTATAAAATTTCAGACTCCAGCCGTGACCTTTCTGGACAAGCGCTTGAGCAAATGAAAGCCGGCAAAACTAGAATTTTCCCGGTGCTCGCTCGGCTTGCTTGTAAATGAAATTCATACACGTGCGGTCTCACGATTTCCAATGGAATTAGGCTACTCGAGGTTTCAAATGTACTTCAGACGGACGGTTGTTTTACGGCGAACTGTCTGAAGAAATTGTTTATTAGCAGGGCGGATTCTCGGGTTAACGGGCAGGTATCTGGGGAAGTGTCTCCAGCCAGGCCGCAAGAAGGAGTCCTGTACCGACTTGCGCAGGAGCAGGAAGGGCTAGTTTATGAACAGGATGATTTAAACAGTCCGCAAAGGAGAATCTAGTAACACCTTGTGTTTATAATAGAGATGGTTGATTTATATACACGGTTATTTAGATAGGCTGCAAGAGTGAATCCCGTAGCGACTTGGTGTTAGCAGGACAGAATATTTATATACAGGATTGCTTTGAAGGCAGTTCGACTAACCCAAGCAACGGAGGTTTGAGTTCAGGTTTGAGGATAGCACAGGCAGGTATGCTGTTCATGAAGAAGCTGGGAATATAATCTACATGAACTAGGCAAGGATAGGTAGTTTGGGACAGGACTCTGGTTTTAACGAGCAGGTATCTGGAATGGCGGTGACTGGTGGAACCCCCGGCTAAGGCTCGGATTCTGGTCTGGACTCTGAAAGGAACGGGTTAGATCTCTCCCAGGACTGAGCGGTTCTCGCTCTTGTATATGCTTCGTGATCTCCTGCCACATCGTTTACCTAGAAAAATCTAACAGGGGCTAAACGAGATACTTCAGTGCGGATGTAAAGTAGGAATGTGCCGATCGAGCTGCTCGGCATAGCTTGTGTAACTCGTCGGTTTCACCCCGGGCCCTTATCGGACAATCAACAGGATCTCTTGACAAAATTCGTTCTGTTTTTCTTACCTTCAGAGTGGCCTCAAATGTTCGCACGTCACTCATTCTTGTGACTGTAATAGCTCCTACAAATTGATAACGGCAATTAAAATGTTCGAAAACAATTTGGAGGCACGCTTCACATACAGTTCCATAAAGACATAATGTACTTCATGTAGAGATACTATTAAGAATTTCAATATAACGCAACCCAATGTTATCTCCACTCATAGTTTAAGTTATTAAAAGATGCTAACGGTTTTTTTCAGTAGACAACAATAAAAACAAATAAAGAGGCGTATGTCTATAATATAGTACGCTTACAGGCTGAGGGAGAAGAATATGGAGTGTTTCGGTTCAAAATCGAACATCCCCTTCGAAATTTTATTTTCAATCTTAATCAAAACTCGTAACAACTATAGGCCATTCAGTAAACACAAAAACATATAATTTTTGGTTGGAATTTACGTAAAATTTGTGTGCTAGAGATTCTGTATTTTGTTTTGCAAAGGTTTCCATACCTGCATAAAGGTGACTTTGAATTTAAAAATGACAATTAATAAATATCATTAATTTAGTGTCAAAGTACATACTATTCTGGAAATTCTTGCCTGAACTTTTATAAAATGTAATAAAAATACTGATTAATAAATGCTACATCAATAGTATCCAACACAGTATTTGTTTAACATCCTTAAAAGTAGTTATGACAGATGCTAATTAAATGTCACACTCTTAACCTATTTGTTTTAGTAACTTTTTGTAAGAACATTCCTAGACAAGAGATGCATTTTGGAAGTATACTAATGAAATTTTAGAAATCAAAGGCCACGTTGTGTTTTCATATGTAGTGAACAGACTATACGAGAGTTTACTAAAATCTCTTGTGTGAATTCTGTTCCATCTTAGTACAAGAAAATTGACCTAAGGGGGCTGTATTTGTTTAGTGCGTTTATCACCGGTCACTAATACGGAATTTCTAGCTGTACAATTTGAAAGACCAGGTAGCAGCAAAATGGGTGTAGTATCAAAATACAAACAAACAAAATAAGAATTGCTAGTAACTTTAACAAATCACTTATTCTGGATAACGTTACCAATGCTTTCAGTATCTACATCCTCATACTGCTAATATTCTTCTAAACTTGGAATTGATTTACAAAAAATAGCTTTATATAATTTGCGAAGTTCTTTTATCAGGTACCAATCCAAAAATGACTCAAGCTCGCCAGGGCATAAGGGATCATTTCTAGAGTGAATGATTTGTAATAATACACTCGTGTCATTCAAAATTTTATCCATTAGCACGATAAATATCTAAAATATACAGATTTTGTGTCTTACAATACAGTTGTGAGCGACTTGTGGTTGTTACCTCCTTAGTCGGTTATGGTTTCTACCTCCCGGTGGGTTATGGACCAGTTTAGAGGTTTTAAATCGATCTAGTAATAACTTTTTGTATTGACAACCGTGATTCATGTTATACGCTTGACAGTATTGAAGTGTATTGCCAGTCTATGCCAAATTTGAGGTTAGTATGTTATGTTTTGTTTGTTGTTTGCGCCGCCTGCGTTGCTGCATCACTGTACAAAGCCTACTAGGAAGCCGAATGCCGGTAATGTGCAAACTATGGCTACTTCATGAAATTGGAGCTGATTGGAACCATCTGAGAGATCACATATCTTCCCTATCAAGTGATAGTGATAGTGATAATTAGCGCGCATTTAAATAGCCATAAGAGTTCAGTAAAACCATCTTTCTAACACTTTTCGTATACTATTTTATCCCATTTCATTTAGAAATGTGAAATATTAGATTTTTAAGTAAAGGTGACAATAAATGTCAAAACATAACCAAGCTGAGCAGAACTCGTTTTTATGTACTAAAACGCAATAAGTAGTTCAAGTTGATGTTATGTATTTGGCAATACTGAAATGTATTGTTAGTGACACTGTAAGTTTGTGTCATCTTCGAGGTTAGCAGATTAGGTTTTGCGTAATCCTGTGTCAAAAATGACGCAAAAACTAACCTGCTAAGCTCGAATTTGACATAGATTTACAGTGTCACCAATACACTTCAGTATTGGCAAACGTAAAACGAATCGTCGTTGTTATGCTGTAATTGTTGCTATGGTGCAAAGTACCGCATTACTAAACGAATTTACATGTAGAAGTGTAGTATATTACCATATGAAATCCGGTAATTGTATATTACATACCGAGATGGAAAGTGTTTCATTCCCGTCGAGAGATTAAGTAGTTACGGAGACGAAAAGCGTCAAGTTTAACTTTATCTCCAAACAGAAATAAAACTTTTCACCGTGGTATGTATACTATTTTATTCTGAACTAATTTCTTCTAAACGATAGTTGGAAAAGGTATTATATTCGATAAGCTATGGCGCGCCTGAATGGATGAACGAGATTTTCAGTGTCCTTACTTAGACAGCGGTCCTCAATTGATTACTTTCCAACCGCTGCCACGGAAACCACATTTCCGACCGGTTGGAAAGTTTAAAGGTTGATAATGGCTCATTTTCCAACCTTTTAAAAGTCAGTAATCACCTTATTACATATACCTATGGTTGTGAATAAACACGTTTAGTTTATAGTTTTATTGAGGTGATGATACAGGTACTTAATCTAACAATCTAATACTGCTTGAACTGAAATGTGTCTGTTATAAGTTATGTATTGTTCATTTTATGAATTTTCAGATGGGTTTAAATTATTCTCCAGCTTTCTTGCCAAGAATACAACATTGGAGTCCAGATGGGCAAGTGAGGAGTGGGCCACCAATGACTTCGCAAGCGTCTTTGCATTCGGTCAAAGGTACGGTTATGCCTAGCAGCTTGCACAATTCACCTGAAACAGTAGGGAATGTTGGATTACCTTTTGATGCAATATGTATTTTCACGCAGAAAACTTAAGAAGTAATGGAAGAAATTAGGTTAGGGTATTGTGTACTCCTGCAATATTAAATGTAATATTCAGTAGTTATATCCCTAGTGCATTCTGTATATTCGAGTATTTCTCGAGAACGCGAAGCGTTCGAGAGAAATATTCAAATTATACAGAATGCACGCGGGGAATATTGCAAGACTATTCCTCGAAGGAATGTCATCCTTTGTATACCACACTATTCATTTTTAAAGAGTTTTCAGTTTTCTTTCTGAAATTTCTTGTGTACCTAGCTGGTTTGCTCTTCTTCCCGCAAATAGTCGATATTGCACTTGTGCAAATACCCGGGTATTGCACTAGTGCAAAATATTCGCTATATTCGACTCTGATTGGTTCAAATTTTGAAAATTGATTGATGGGATTGGTTTATATTATCTGAGGGGAATAGTCAATATTATAATGACGATTATGTTAAAAAAAAGCGGTAATAGCAATAATAAGCCAGCGACAACACTAAAAATATCTAAAAACATCCAAAAAAGCTACAAACGATAAAGTAAATTAATACTGCAGATAGACTAAATATTTCATTTTGACAGTAATACTAGTGTATTACACTATAAATAAATTATATAAACAATATACCTTTAATTACTGCAAACAATAGATATACAGATCTATATATAATTAATTTTACTCATATAGTCTCGCAAATTCTGTGATATGATTAAAAGCTACAATAGTTTGTAGTCGAATATTTCACCCAAAGGTTTGAAATGCAGGGTGTGTAAAATTGGCAAAAGAACTACACGTGATAATGTTTGTCATAAAATTCTGATTTGAAAATCTTAATACTGAAATGTTCGATTGGTCTTCATTCGATACAAACATTTTTATTTAGGTAAAGTACTTTTTCTGTTTCAAATATGTCAAAGTATGTAAAATTATGGCTCCATGCAACATTTCAAAAATATCGGCTTACTTTGATGAAACCGTGTGTACTAAGATGAAATAAACTTTGGTGATAACACAGTTTTATAAAACTTTTATATATTATAATTTTACATTTATAACTACTTTGCTTGAAGATACTTTCACATATTTGAAACAGGACACACACCTTAACCAAAAAAACATGTTTTTTTCCGCCAACCGTACTAGAACTGGCACATTATTGACAAAATTTTGTTGAGCGAAGTCAAACATTCCATTACATCAGCCGTTGCTAGGTAATTTACAATAAAACTGTACAGGAATAACATTCCCGGCCTAGGCAGGGAATATTCGAGTACTATTTCCTATTTTTTTTAATTACTCGTATCGATCGGCGAAAAAATTGTAAGTGTATCTTGGACAAAAAGCAACATTCCCAGACTCTTGTGTTGTACAATATTCACAGTCGTCTGGGAATGTTACGCTCTTCGTCCTAGATACACAATGTACTATTATCTACCGCTCGTGAGGGCTCATGAAGACCAATCCTACATTTTAGTATTAAGATTTTCGACTTGTATGACTACGTGTAGCCCTTTCGTCTATTTATACACACTTTGTATAAAAACTATTCTTTTTAAATACGCGTATTACGATACTAGTGCCAGAGAAAAAAATATTAGAGAAATTCTTACCTTGTGCAACTGCGACAACGGCGAGAACGAGGAATAAAGCAATTATTACTTTCATGTTGTTTGATTTGATAGAAACTGTAGTTCTAGTTTTGATATAACGATTCGGCCTTTATATACTTGTAGCTATCGAACTAAGTGTTTGATTAGATTAATTTTGAGGCACTTATATTTATATGAAATATTTAGAATGCTGATAAAAATAATGTCAAGTGTTTACATTAATTTCAAATCATAATCTGTAATTGATGTTGAAGAAAACACAGACTGGTGAATAAGTAAATATAACGTTTAAATTGCCAATAACCACATAATGAATCCCATGCTTTTATTTGTAAAAATATTAAGCTTTATTTCAATTTACAATATTGTGGAATAATCAGTAGAAATATAACAAGTGCTTGAAATATTTGGAAATATGTTTTGCAGCTATTTTGACAATAAGTGCATGAGTGCATGCCAACTAAAAAAATTCCGACTCCGAAGGAGGAGGGATTTTTTCTTGGAGGCATGCACGATTGCTTTTGTTAAAAAAATAGCTGCATAACATATTTAGAAATATTTCCATAAGGAAATTTTTTAAGCACGCGTTATATTTTGATAAAGAATATCACGAATGAAAAAACACAGTAAAGAAAACATTTTTATTAAAAAAATTACGAAACTAATATCTAAGTACTAATAGTTTACGGTTTTTTGTGACGACAGTAACATAAGTGGAAATTCTCCGGTAAATTTCCGATTATCAATTTTTGGGGTTACCATGGAAAATTCAGATTCAGAACTGGCCGTAAAAATGCTTTTTGCTAACAGTGTAAAAATTTGTTTACAAACCAAACTGGCGATTTCCGTTTTTATAAGAAGTTGGCCATTTTTATTTAACTTTCATTCTTAAATTGCTTGTTTCGTTTCCTTCATTACTTTTTATGGCATTTAATGTTCAAGGTAAGCAAGTGACTGCGTCAATGTCAGTGTCAAACTATGCAGCAACAAAAAAATTTACCTCAAATTTTGGGGAATGTCAAGTTTGATTGGTAACTAAATTTGTACACTGCTAAAAAAGCATTCTCATAGTTTGCTCTGAACCATGTGAAAATGAGACAGACAATAGATCCGCTTTTCTTTTGTTTACAAGTTATAATGTTTTGAATAATAATTGTATTCATGCCTAAGCTAAATATATAAATACTCGATCCCCGTATTATGAATATAGTGTTTACAACATGACAATCTACTCTGTTCAATTCTTCTTGAGTTTTCTATACTACCGGATTACAATTATTTATTTCTATTAAAAGAAATACAGCTTTGGCAACCTTGGCAGGCCATGCAAATAATCTCAGCTAGGGAAGGCTGGCGCCAGACTCGCAGCTAACGTATAAACCCCAGTAAAACAAGCAATTACGTATAGAGAAGCAACAATAAGCATCGAAATGGTTCGCATCATACGATGACGATCACTTCACGCCGAAGTAAAAAAATTGGTAAAAGGGTTTACCCTCAAATCCCTCGCAAGTGGAAGTTTGAAAACTACAAAATCCGGGGTGTTCACAATTATTTTGAAAATAGGTGCAAAGAGCTTAACATTGCTAATAATACGGGAAAGGTATAAGAAATACTTAGTAATTCCCATTACAGTAATTTGCCTAAAAATAAACAATGCTGGCAGTCCACCCGGAACTCGAGCTCTCGGGCTCCCCATCGAGGCTTTCGTAGTACCAACTGCTGCGCCACGACCACGTGCATGATAAATATATTTGTTCTGACTGCGCTATAAAGACGATGTAAATTTCTGTCTTATTTACTAAGTTTGCCCTGTTTTGGTTAGGTCCCATTTTCGTTAAGGGTGAAACCGAAACTTTTGTGAAAATTATTACTTGCGTATTTTCTCAGTTAAAACAAAAATAGATAGTATTTGATTTGTTCAACGTGCTTAACCTGTTTATAAGTATTTGACCGAATGTATATTTTGTTTCGAGCCAGGTAGACATATAATCTGCTTGGAAAATTTCGTTTTTCTCCAACAAATGGTTTTTGAGCTATACCGCCAGCAGGTAGACGGAGAGAATGTCCGACGGACAGGCAGACAAACGAAATTGAGAAAACATGATGTTTCGTCATCTAGAGACCCTAAAACGTGAGGATCTGACGAAACCTTAGAAAATGATTTTTTTCTCGGTTGCAATACTTCCTTTATCTTTTAAATACAGAACAAAGTCATAGAAAAGCAGCAGCATTTATTGTTTTTTTTTCTCTGGTATCTTGTCAGTAATATAAAGTAAGAAGCGACAATCGGTATTAGAAGCTGAAATCAGAGTCCAATAAATTTATGCACTTCAAAGAATCAAGAAAGATGAAACATTTTCAAAACATTTAACTTGTAGACATCAATATACAATACTTACAAAAAGACGGTATCGAAATGTATAGTAATAAATAATAATACATATAACAAATACACATAACACGATATATAATAGTATTTTATTTAACAAGCATATATTGTAGATTATATTACACGTGGATGGAGTTTACATACAAGCCGAAGGCGAGTGTTGTAATCATTCAACTTCATAATAGTGTGAGTAAAATTTGTCAATCGATATTTAACTTCAAAGGTTCATAAAAGTATCAATGAACAACTTGCATCAACACATTTAAAGCACACAAATTATTAACAGGATTTCGATTGATTGATCAAAATCTTTCCAGTATTGTTCACTTTATTTCTCCTTGAATCACCAATATAACCTTCTGTAATTTCCATCCTGCGTGGCATTTGGAGCTATCATGGTCGCTTCTTCATTACCACATAGTGTGGTAAAGAGTTCGGTATATCTTTCTGGATTTGGCATTCCTAGAAATTTTGCTACTTATTTCCCCATTGTTCCGAGTTTAGAGTATTCATAATAGTTGAACAAACTATCACGTTTCAATAGAACCAATTACCATTTTATTAAATTGTTACCTAGAAATAGAGGAAACCCTTATGGAATATGAAATTGTATATTCCACTAATATAATATAAGCCACTTTATGTATTTAGAGTTAGCTATATGTATAATACACTTATTATTTGACAGTTGAAGGTAATAGTACATTACATACCGGCAAGTGGTTCATGATTGTCCAGATATTAAGTAGCTAACCGAGGCGCAAAGCGTCGAAGTTAACTTTATTTCGAGACACGAATGGAACTTTTCACGGTGGTATGTATACTATTTTATTAACAACCACTTCATTGGAAAAATTTATGTTGTGACTGACATTTGATGTTTTTGAGAATTGACAGAATTGTAACCTTCCGACCAAGAGATGGAAATGTTGAACTGTAATTTTCACCCAAGAAGAACAGATTTCCATCCGCTGTCATGGTAATCTATTTTCCGCCCGGTGTGAGCAGTAATAGTTGGTAAAGGCTTATTTTCAAACTATTTAAAAGTTAGTAATGACCTTATTATAGCCGATTATGCGTTATTTTGCTGAGGTGCAATTTCTGACCCGAGGGCGAAGCCCGAGAGTCAGAAATTGCACTGAATCAAAATAGCATGCTCTCTGAGTTGCATATACTATTTTTTTCACGTTCCAGGAAGATTTAAAACGAAAAAGCAGTTTTTTTAAACGTCATTTATTGACATTTTAGTTACAATTATTTTAAAATTAGTAGCCTATGGTAAATTTTAAAGTTGGTGGCACTGTAAGTCATTATGACAAGAGCTCACAATTATGTCAAATTCGAGTTTAGCAGGTTAGGTTTTGCGTCAGTTTGTGTCAAAACTGAATCAAAACCTCACCTGATAACCTCGAATATGACATAATTGTTGTGTCAGTCATAATGAAAACTCCCTACCGAAATGTTTGTCTTATTTAGTCTCTAGGGAGTAAATATTTTACTTCTGTCACAATTTTGAAGCTATAGAAACAGACTCCCTGTCGTGGAAAAAATAAATTGTTTGCTCAATACTGTTTGTCTTCGAAACTATGATTCCATTGTTTCATAAAGAATTTGATTCTACTACTCCTGACCATTTTGATCTAAAGGGGTGAATTGATTTATGCGTTCATCAGTCGTCCCTAATATGGAAATTCCAACCGTAAACTCAAAGGGAAAACAAACTGAGTGTAATATCAAACTACCTTCTAACAAATTAAATATTTCATAGTATTTTAATACTTTTATTTTCCACTTATCTATCGTTTGTTTTTTATATCGGTGATAGAAACGACAGATATAATGCAGTCCATGACGCCCTCTTATAATCGACAGGCGTGATTATTATGCCCTCTGTTTACCTAGGGCGTTAGGGACTGCTCTTCAAGCTTTCCAATTTATTTAATTATGTGTACAAAGTGGAAAATAGAACGTTGTATGTTCAGCGAGCATTACTTGATGTTTATACCCCAGAGGTCTTGTCTTGTCACCTTCGCGTGGGCAGATACATCTTGATAATGCCCTTGGCATATAGATAATTATAAATCTCTCGGGTACCGTTACTAAAGCTTTGTTTGGATAAAAACTAATACTGCTGATAGTCGTCTAAGGTAAGTTATGGTTTGCAGATAAATTACTTTATCTTATTGGTGCATCCTACCAATAAAACAATGATTGAAGTTAAGCAAAACCTGTGAATGAATTCCCTTAGCATTATGTTGTATTGCTGGGTGTTGTTTCATTTATAATATCTTGCTTATGGTAATTACCTGTTTCACCTCCACTTGCTGTCGATATTTGGATATCAGCTAAGGAAAAATACTTTTTTCACTACCTTATTTGTAAGTGATCCTTACACACGCAACCTTGAGGGATGTAGGAAACATTTACAAAAATTGTTACGGTTTCCTTGACAATGTACTTACTTCCCTAGAGAAGTAAATTACTTACATCCCGCATGCATTACAACTGATAAGATGCCATGTCTGCCACTTGGTTAACACAAAGAAAACCATTATCGTTCGTCCTATTATCCATTTTTAATCAGAATACAATCACATAGCCCACAAAACAGCATTCGCTATCGTATTCCCACATTTTTTCGAAGAAATTTTCACAGTACGTTTATAACTGTCAAACAAAACTTCACAGCGCTATAAGGCTACTACAATTTAGCAAATGTCATAATTTTACGCCAGGCATTACCTACCATTTACTTTACATAAGGAAATATTGGTAGTGAAAAAAATTATGTACTTTACACAGGATGTAGGAAGATTTACACCACCTCGTACCTTGCTACCCTCGTTCGCTTCGCTCACTCAGGCATCAAACGGTCCTCGGTAGTGTAAATCTTACCTACATTCCTTGTAAAGTAATATACAATTTTTTACAACTTTCTTTGTGAATGATCCTTACACTGTCAAGTTTGAGGGATGTAGGCTACATTTACAAAAAATGTTACAGTTGCCATGACAATGTACTTACTTGCCTAAAGAAGTGAATTACTTACATCCCGCATGTATTACAACTGATAAGATGCCATGTCTGCCACTTGGTTAACACGAAGAAAAACCATTGTCGTTCGTACTATTATCCATTTTTAATCAGAATACAAGCACAAAGATCACAAAACAGCATTTGCAATCGTATTCACGCATTTTTTCCAATAATTTTTCACAGTGCGTTTATAACTGTCAAACAAAACGTCACAGCGCTATAAGGCTACTATAGTTTTGCAAATTTTATAATTTTACGCCAGGTTATTACCTACCATTTACTTTACAAAAGGAAATATTGGTAGTGAAAAAAATTATGTACTTTACACAGGATGTAGGAAGATTTACACTACCTCGAACCTTGCTCGCTTAGCTCACTCAGGCATCAAACGGTCCTCGGTAATGTAAATCTTATCTACATCCTTTGTAAAGTAATACACTATCTTTCCAAGCTGGTTAGAACAGTAGGCATTGCTCACCTCATCTGAGGTAAGAAAGTTACCTAGGTAAGAAAGTAAATCAAGCAATTTTTATGAATAAACTGTACTGCATGTTAACTGACTGCTGACGCGTGCTGATTCTGACAGCTGACATATTGATAGTTGACGGACTGACGGATAATTGACTTTATGACTTGTGTTACAGTCTGTTTATACGAGGAATTAGGAATGCATTCTGTGAGTGTTCACATCCTTTTGATGCAGGTAAGTACGAAACCTTCAGTGGCCCCGTGAGTGGCCCTTCATTCGAAGGAATTAAATTAACATCTCGCGCATGCGTACTCACGACAGGAGAGGCTAAAAATCACAGTGCGCGCCCGCGCTTTATTTTTTAATCCAACCAAAACTGCTTTGACAGTTTGACCTCGGTTGACATAACCTCAAAAAGTATAAATAGTAAAGCGATTTTTTAAGAGCAAAAACACTATTATGTATTTATTTCGAAATTAAACGACTAATGAACAGTGAAAATTGGATTTATAAACCGTTCAATAGTTATTTTCCAGATAGGAGGCCATGTTAGGGTGATGAATTTCACCCTGTAAATATGCTGTCAGTCATTAACAAAAGTTAGGTTATGCTCATTTTATATAAAATGATAATTTTATGTTAATGTACAAAACGTGGTTGCCAGATTTGGTTTTGGATTTTGTGCCACTTTTAGTATTGGTTAAGATAAATTTCATGAAAGACAAATTGCTGATTCTGAATACGTTTCATACTTTGTTGAGTAGGCATAATGGTATAATGAAAGTCGTTTTTTTATTGTAATTATAAATTGTATACAAAAATATTTAAATATTACAATTTATGTATTTTTTCAGTATAAATATAGTATATTACATACCGAGGTGGGAAGTGTTTCATTACTGTCGAGAGATTAGGTAGTTTACCGAGACGCGTAGCGTCGAGGTTAACTTTATCTCGAGACAGGGATGAAACTTTCCACCGTGGTATGTATACTATTTTATTCGCAATCATCTAATTTTAAAAATAATTGCAATTGAATTCTGAATAATAGATACCTTGATGTAGCTAATATTTTTGTTACCATGAAAACAACCCACTCAATGTTTTGTTACCATGGAAACACCCCACTCTTCAGGTATGTAATATTTTTCGGGGTATGTAATAATTTCCTGGCTAGTTTCAAGTAATCATCTAGTTCCCAGCTGTTGTCATGTCATGTAATTGACACATTACAATGTGATTGCGAATAAAAGCTTTTACAAGCCACTTTAGGCCAATTGCATAACAATGTGTCTCCATTGTCCCTTATTGATGATTTTATTTCTCCAGTCTTATATTCCTTTCCTTGCTATGTCTTCCATTACTGCCTCCTTTCACCTATTCGTTGGTCGCTTCTTCTTCTAGTTTTATGCGCTCTGCCTTCCAATACTATCTTAGTAGCTCTTCCATCTGACATTCTCCATATATGCCCAAACCATCTTAACCTTCGAGCTTTAATGAAGTCTACTATATTTGGCTCTCCATACTTCTTTTGTACCTCTTCGTTTGTAAGTCTTCTCCAACCATCATCCGTCCGAGTCCCTCCAAATATTTTTCTCCGCATTTTTCTCTCCCACCTACTTATCGTATCTTGGTCTGCCACATTCATCGTCCATGTTTCACATGCGTACGTAGCTGTGGGTCGAATTACAGTCTTATAAGTCGTAGTTTTGCATTTCGCGACATTTGTCTTAAGGACATTATACTATTTAACACGCCCGTAGCTTTTATTAACCTTGATTTAATTCCTTGTGTGTAATTTAAGTTTTCAGAGATTAATGTTCCTAAGAAAGTAAACTCCTTAACTCGTTCTATTCTCAAATCTTAATATTACGCCATTATTATTGATTTCTTTATTTTTTCCATTAGGTACTTCTTTGTTATGAATATTGTCCAGTGGAAGTTGAAGAATGGATTTTTTTTAAATATGGCCACAGAAGAAAATCACAGGGAGTTAAGTTACAAGACCTCGGGGGCCACACTGTAGACATGTTTTGACTAATAACTCTGTTTTTGTAAAACTCTTTAAGTAAATTTATGCCCCATCTTATTGAAAGTACGTAACCCGTTTGTAATTCATTGTCACGTAGCTCTTCAAAAAACGGCGACAAAATTTCAGTATGATATGGTTGTGCATTTAGAAAACCTAAAATTTGAACTATTAAAATAAAATGTAATCGTTTTACTGCACTCAATTACCTTAAAAAAATATAGGACCTATAACTCTTCTTTTACTAATTGCAGCCCAAACCCCGATTTTTTGTGGGTGAAGCGGTTCTTCAACATAAAAATTGGGATTCTCAGCGCTCCACATCCTCATACTTTGTGAATTAATATAGCCAGATAAATAGAAGTATGCCTCATCAGTAAAGAAAGTTTTCTCAAACGCATTATCGTTATTTCCTAAATTATTGATAAACCAGTTACAAAATTCCAATCTAACCGGAGGATCGTTTGGCAGCAGTTCCTGATACACTTGCAACCGGTAAGAAAAATAATGCAAATTGCTTCTTAATATCCTATGAGATGTTGAATATGAAACATTTAATTGCTGTCCTAAATGGCGAACAGATACGTGCGGTTGTTCTTGCACAATTTGTCTCGCATTGTTAACTACTTCTTCAGTGCGTATGTTGCAAATAGTATGTATCATTTTTAGGTCGTGGGCCAAAAGGTTTAATTTCAAAATTGTTCCGCCCCATAATATTTCTAATAGTTCTTTCAGATATCTAAAACAGTACAAAGCCGAAAATTAAAGCAACAATTAAGTTTTATGCATAAATACTTGCATCCCAAAAGTCACTAAGCCGAGCAAAGATTTCAGTTTCACTGAGGTCGGGCCTGTCAGCTTTATAATGCCTGTAAGCCTTTGTAAGTTGTAGTTTTGTGTCACCTTTAATGACTTTTGGCATATTTACTTTAGTACTACAATTTGTTTGACAGATAGATATCCATGACGGCGATGTCCATACATATTATGCCTAGTGGCAAACAAAGTATGAAAGGACTGGCAACATTGCATGTTTAACCTCAAAATGTCAAATTAGACACTTTTGTGAGCCTCCTGTACATAACAGCTGCTTCTGACAAAGTGTCAGAAAGAGTTTCTAGGGAGTTTTAGTTTTATTAAACATAAAAACAAAATTCCATGTCTACCTACTTGGCAAATAACTATTGAACGGTTTATACATTCAATTACTGATTTACCTTTGAGTAATTAAATTGCTCTAAAGTATTTAAATTACTTTGAATTACTTGTAACAATTGAAATTACTAGCGGTAATTGAATTACTTTCTGGTAATTCAATTACCAAATTACCGACGTCGATTGGGTATTAAATCTCCAGAACTCAAACAATACAATAAGAGCTTCTTAAGTTACATGTAAAACAAATCGCAATAGAGCATTCCTGGAGCTATATAAGTATAATTTATGAATAATAACAGCTGGTTTTCTACACGAATTGCTATATATACCTCAAATTACCTTACTCATTGTCTTAATTATTTTTATCATTCTTATTGAACTTTGCACCCAATTTTTATTAAACCGTTTAGAATTTGATTATAATTAACCTTCCAAATTTATCATTTCTATCATCCATATTTTAAAACTACCTTTTGCATATCATAACATAATTCCTCAATTAAAAAAAACATTTAAAATAACTAGGATTATTTTTTTCTTTAATTTCTGTTTTTCATTCTACAACAGTCTATCACCATTCATTATCTCATTTAAGGAAACTTTATGACAATCAAAATCATTTTGTATCTCCATAGTAAAATTTTTTTTGCAAGAACTTTTTAAATTCTGCGAGTATATAAATAATAAAAATTTTATATTATACGAAGCATCACATTCTTTTCTCAATATTAATTATTTACCATTGTTATTCTTGATTATTTCACTATATTTTTTTAGTGCAATCATATGCGTTTTAACATTAAATTCTTTAAATTCGTTTATAGCAAGTTTCTGAATTTTTCTGCTTTCCTGTATTTTCATGAATCATGTTAATATTTCCTGTTATCCATTTCTTCTGTCTTATTTTTAAAATGTAAATTATTCTTTACCATTATTCTTTTCATCCAACAATTACCTACTTTTGGTATAATTATTCAATTCAAGTTATTATTATTTCTTCTTAATTACCATTCCATCAAATCTTTTTCTTTGTCTCTGGCTCCTTTTGCCTCTGCAACAATTATTTATCTTGGCAGTCCACTTTTTGGTTCTGTTCCAAGATTTAATTACCTTATTGTTGAATTATAATTCATTTCTGATTACTTGATCCACATTTAATAATAATACAAAATTCTATCATCATATTCATTATATCTTTACTTATTAACACTGAATCTTCCTGTTTGTTTCAGAAACTTTCCTTCTATATAATAATAAATACATCTTATTTGCTTTTATTCCACTTGTTTTAAAAACGTATAAATGCTTCAAATTAATAACTTTTTTTTAATAAGGCTATTGTACCACTATCTATTAATCAAAACATTTATGATTATTTCAATAAACTTTTAAAAATTATTAAATTTGTGATGTTTCATATTTAATTGTATTTTTATAACCATTTTGTACTGAATCATGAAAAACAAACCTTAAAATTACCATTTAACATATTTACAATCCGAGTTTATAATTGCCATCTTAAATATCTTCCCACTTTAATGCTATGCCATAACGTATCATTTTTATTCCATAGTTTCTCTCCTGTCGCTTGTTTAATGCTGTCTTTTAGTCTTCGTCTCAATGTGCCCTTCTTTGTCTTCTTCGTGTGCTTATTTATTTTTATTATATTACTGTATCCTGTAATTCTGCTTACTTTATGAACTCCATTATATCTTTCCGGATATTTACTATTGTCACTCATACTTAGAATTGTTCTTCTAACTATTTCAGTTTTATTTAATAGTAATAGACTTGTGTCATATTCATTTACTCGCATCCGTTTTTTTATATCCAGCATTTATTTTGCTTGTTTGTTCATATTCTTTCACGATAACCTTCTCTGGTTCTGGTGCCTGATGAATTTTTTCTTCCTCCACTGTTGTGGTAAACAAATCACCTATAAAAACATATTCCTCGTCATTGCGGTCTTGTCTTTTCTGTTTTTCATCTACATTGATTTCCATAGAATCCCCATTCTTACTTACCTCCTTGTCTAATTTTTGATTTACTTTATTTGGTCCTGATAATAATTCTTGTGTTTCTAATTGTGTCTTTTCCTTTCTCCTTTCATATTTTCGTTTGATTCTTCCACACATAAGTGTTGTATCGAAATCTAACTTCTAATTTTAACTCCTTCATTGTCTCTTCCATCTTATCCGCTTGTTCTCCTTTCCTCAGCATCTTGCTTTAAACCTTTTTTCCCTTTCCTCAGTTTTTTCCTCAATTGACTGTTGCAATCTTCTTTCCATATCCTCTGCATCTTTCTTACCTTCTTGTTTTAACTTCTTTGCAGTCTCATGTATTGAATTCTGCAGTCTGTTTTCCATTTCTGCTGCATCATTCTTTATTTCATGTAAAACCTTCTTCAACTCTGCCGTCTTTTTCCTATCTGATTCTTGTAAATTTTCTTGCAATCTTGCCATCATTTCCATTAATTTGTCCATATCAATGGTTTGTTTTTCTATTGGCTCCTGCTGAATTCTAATTTGATCACCTTGTATTCTTATTTCTTCCTGTATCTCTTCCATTTCTACTTCAGCACTACTCGCTACTACTTCCATTTCTTCTTGTACTTCACCTTTGTCCTCTTCAGTCTTCTTGCTTTTTCTTGTAACACTTTTATCTGCCATTATTTTTTAAAATTTTCAAATGTATTTACTTTGATTAAAACCTTTATATGCAATTAATTGTAAATTTTTGTATTTTATTCACAAATTAAACTTTTATATGATGCTTTAATTATTCTTATTGATTGTCCTTTTCTGTTACTTTATTAGTATCTAAAGAACTCAATTATGATACGTTTTTAAATTATGATTGTCTTTCGCAATTCTCCCTCTTATTCCCAATTATTAATAAACAAAACCACAAACTTGATTCATCAATTATAATCAAACCTCTCTATTACTTTTCCCAAAAATATAGCTTGAAAACTTATTAACAATCACAATTACAATTTTCCCCACGTTGTCGGCGTCATTATGCTGTTATGTTTAGTGATAGCTCCACATTTGAACTAGTCATATAATTTATGTAGTGATTATTTTATTTTGAGCTTGCTCCTAATTAATGCAATGCACCATATTAGTAAACCTATAATTAGTTTCAAATCAATTATTTCACTCTTATTCAGGGTGGTTCGACAAATCTAGATTCTGTTACCGTTGTTAC
Organism: Agriotes lineatus; assembly: GCA_940337035.1. NCBI lineage: Eukaryota > Metazoa > Arthropoda > Insecta > Coleoptera > Elateridae > Agriotes > Agriotes lineatus. The sequence goes on from CALNHX010007196.1 coordinate 64,385, forward strand.
CGTTGCTCTGATGGTAAGGGCGGTAAGCAAGAGCAGCCGGCTTCTCAGCCAGAGGAGGGCGTGGGTTGTAGCTTCAGCTAAAATAAAAGAAAATACGGGCGCCAAGTAGCAGATAACCCAGGATTTTGCTAATCGCACATAAAGGCATACGACAAAATGCCTTACCAAACACTTTTTGAAAAGAGAGATAACGGCAAGGGGAATAAATAAAAATTCGCTGGGCTAGGTAACGATTCAATATAATAAGCAAACAGTAAAGTAAGAGGTTTCACAATTATTTTACACAACAAATAATACGGATAAAAAACATACAAAATCTCAATAGGGAGATCATATCACAGTTCGTTAATAATAATAATAAAGCGTATGGCTAACCTCACCACAATATTGCCATATAAATTCATATAAACGTAAGGGCGTAGTTGACAAGTAGGTTCAACTTAAGTAAGTAGTTAAACGGTAAATGATTAATTTGGGACAAAATGTGAGTATTAAGGATTACAAAATTGACGCTAAACTTGGCCAAATGCACTACTGAATAAATAGAAAACGGTAGAAAACATCGTGGCTACGACCCAACTGTTATGATTGAAAAATTTAGAAAGGCAGGTTGAATGCGACCAAACACCCAGTATGCAAGGCTTAACTTTTAATTCACAAAGTCCCTGACACGGGTTTCAAGATCTTGCTTCCGTATAAGGCGCTATAAAACCGCGAATTCACTACAACGCTGCTAAACAATCCGCATTAAAAGGTCGTAAGCGAATATTACACGTAATTTTCTTGCAAAGCGGGGCGTATATTATAGTGGTATCCAACCGTAAATTAAGTCATTAAGGCATCGCGACGATCGAAAATGAGATAAGACTTTTCATGCACTTGCCGTACAAAAAACAATACAGTACCGTTAAAACTAGGGCGAGGTCAGAGACACCACCGTACAGGTGAGCTAAAAAAGCTGAGTGTCAGTTAAAGAGAGCTACCACCAAAATTCTTTACGATGGTGGGTTATCAATAGGGTTGCCAGATATGTTGAAAAAAACCGGATTTTTTTTAATTTTATTTATTAACAGAAATATAATGTATATTAACTTTCTAGACAATTATTCTAGAGCTACTAAAAAAAAGGAGAATCTACTTTTTCATATATTTAGTACTTGATGTTACTGCTTTTATTAAGGCTTTATTGCCTGAGATGGCATCTTTAAATTCAGTACAACTAGCAGTAATATTAAAGAAAACGCACAATTAACTTTTAACAGTATTTACGGCGAGACGATTTCTTTCGTCTGTCCATACATTTGCCATGACGCTAAAAATTCTTTCTACAAAAGCATTAGATATGGGAATACTACACACATACTGCACGATTTTTAATAAATTTGGTACTGTTTCATTGTTGAAAAATTTGCACAACATATTAATAGAGTTTCCTTCAAGTGAAGAGAAAACACTTTGAATTGCAGCCAGTTCGTCATAAATATTTTCAGGAGGAGTTTCCTGCTTTCATGGAGATAATGACCATAACTCAATCAATTGCTCCAGCGTAGGCAATCTTCCGCATTCAATATCCAAATAACTAAAAGCCTTATAATTGGTATTTTGAAAGTCATACCACCGCTCTATATAAGCTAGAGCTCTTTGGTAAACATTTAGAGCCTTTTTATTAAATTCTTTTGATTGGTTGTCTGTAAGATACTCTTTTCTTAATGCCATATGGACTTTCATTCCGAAATGTTTATCACTTATTTTTTTTGTAGGTAATATTGTTCCGGAATTTCACCATTATATTATGCAGATTATATGCTGTTGTGGTATGTTTTTCTAATATCAGCAGAATCTCTTGAAATGAAGCCATAAAGTTATGAGTGAAATACAAATATAACTCATTGTAAGTAGGAGTGGTTTCACTCGCAATATCGTCTTCTTGATCTGACAAGATATCCCAAAGAGCCCTAGGGCAATTATTTGAACCTTGTTCTAAGAAGTACCTTTTTAATGGACCCCACGACGAAAGCATCCTATCAAGAGCTTTGAACAAACTGAGCCATCTTGTAGGAACGTGTCGTATAACTTCTCTTTATTCGCTCTCAAAGAAATTAAAGCACTCCTTCAACTCTTCGCGTTTCTTTGCGGAACAAGAAAACTCTGCAAATACCTTCATCACTATATTTTCCACATCAATAGGCATTAATTTTAAAGCATTTTTTGCGCAGTTATGAAATATGTGATTATTACAGTGAGCAGCTATTATTGCATTATTTTCTTCAGATTTCAGTTTTTGAAAAACTGAATTATTAACTCCAAAATTAATAGAGGCATTGTCCGCTCCATATGCCGTTACTCTACTCCATGGGAGCTGTGAATTATTCAAGACTTCACATAACTTTTCTTTAATAGATCTTGAATCTTCGAATGAGTCTTCGTAAAAGTCCAAAATTTTATGACAAATACCATTTTTTGGCGAGAAATACTGAACGGCAACTGGAAAGAACTTCCTGTTTCCTTTATTAGAAGCATCAGTAGCGATGGAAAACGGAACATCATTTTTTAAATCTTCTTGCACAATGTTACGGTATTAAATGCTCAGATCGACATTGATCATGAGCACTGTCAAAAATCGGGTACAAACTACAGGGTTCGCCGGCTTTCCATAGAAATCACAGATCTTAATGTGTCGGATCAGATGTTGTTGCTCCGGTTACCCGCGCTTAGCTCAATCGGGATGGGGTAGTTCGAAAACTTAAATGAAAAACCGACGGGGTACTTACCCTAAAGCTTGCTTAACAGAACAAGAAATGCCTGAGCGCTACTTGGTTCTGATTAGGGGTGGCTAACGTGTCTAGAACCAAGAACAATACACGTAGCCTAGTCCTCCAGGTACGTTGCTGAACACCTCAGCCTGTTGTTTACCGAGCCTCCTCTAAGTAGCCGGGTGACCTTGTCGTTAACTCACTTACCTTCAAGGCCACCGTCACTAAAGAATAACAAAAGAACACTGAATGGCCCAAATCTCGGGGCTCGCTTAATCAAAAGAGCATACTTCCAGCTTTACATTGGAAATTACACTCGGCCTTTGCCACACTGGATTAATTAATGACCCAGAAGGGGTTCAGAACTTAACAAATAATCAAATTAACTTTAACGGGTTTATTATTTAAAGAATTTAAATTTACACAAATCTTCACATTGAAAATAATCATCCGGATGTGAATTCAAGCTTAGAAAAAAAGAAAAGGCACACCCTACATGAATATGAAAGGGGCTCCCAAGCAAAGTTACCTTATTGTCTAAATATGTTGTTACACACTGGACAAAACGAAATAGATAATAGGTGTGAAGCCCCTGGATAACAACAAACAAATCAAATCATAGGCTTAAGCTTAAGTGAACGTGCGCAATATTTACGAACTCCCGGAAAACACACAACAAATATAGTCGCACCTTAATTAGGCACAAGAACACAATTGGTGTAATACATAGTTCCTACCTGGTAGCTGTAAACACGTCGTTAGTTTCTGCTATAAACTCGAATCGGGGAAGCTTGGCAAGACGTGCAAAAGGTGTAGCAAATTCTCCAGAATAGGCAGCAGGACTCGAGGGAATTGAAGACAGTCGGCAGCAACCATCAATCGAAGAAGTGACAGCAAACAATACGATGTCGCGCGGTGGCCCTTCCTTCAATTAAACCCGACGTTGACACAGATCTGCATTACGCAATAGTTTTTTCCCGACCTAACAGGGAAAAAAGTTAGTTGAGGCTCTTCAGATATCGTTTCTAATCGAATCGGCAAAGAGTGCCAAAAGTCTCCCCGGAGACCAGCTGTATGAAACGAAAATCGGCCATCCATTAAACAACGCCGAGTTAAATACGCTTCCACTACCCACCGCGCACTTTCAAAAATCCGCAAGGACACAATTAGCTGCTTCACAAGGTTCTAGCTTCACTCACTTAAGTTCAGAAAAATCAACACGCAGATTTAAAAAAAACAACGAAACTTGCTACAGGGCACTCACAAAAAAATAGCGCAGCCTTGGCCGAGGCGCCAGGGCTCGCGTTCTTTTACAACTTTCTTGGTCGGAAGCTTGCTACTAATTAATTAATTTTAAATCGGCTTCGCGCGAGGAACACAATGGAAGAAAATTTCGAACTCCGAAACCACTAATTTTAAATGCATCATTCCCTAAGGAGTTATCAATTTTTATTTCCTTTACACCCAGCTTGGTTATCAAAGAATGCAACTACACGCAGCATGAGGTCATAGCTGACTTAGCAAAATTCGGGGGGAAGCCCCGCTTGTTGATACTGCATATCGAAAAGTTTAATGAGGCTCAGGTTTCAGGTTACAAGGACAATTCTGAACAACTTCAGGCGCTAAGTTATTAAAAGAAACATTGAGCTTCGAAATCAGTGTTCACACATTCGTGACAACAAAGGATTCAGTAAGCCTTATTTTTGAAAGCTTAATTACATCAGGCAGAAGGCAAGTTGAAGGTTGAGATACAACGCGATCTATCTCAAACAGTGAACAAAGAATGCCTTATCGTTATCGCTGTAATTCGGAGAGATTTGAAACTAAACGGCACTGTTTGCCATAAACGACGCAGTTCCGAGAACTATTTACAAGGGCAACAAAAGCGATGCACATAATTTAGGGCGCTCAAATGCAGTGTCAGCAATACGAAATCAAAGAAGGAATTCACGGTCTTATCGCTAACATGGAACAAAGAATGAATTTATAATTACACTTCGGAGAAATATAACCTGAACGAAAATTACTGCGAGAAACTACGCCGTCCCAATAAAATGTTTATAAGAAATTTTACAGGCCACGGGCATCTGAACGCTGGCTAAGATGAATTCGAATATAACTAGTACAGGGCCGAATCCAGTAAGAATTCGGGCAGAATATTTTAAACTAATTTCGTTAATGACAACCTATAGTTTGACTGACAGCAAAAATGGCTGAATGAGGTCGAAATCACTTAACAACAAGTTCCATTGAATATGGATATAAAACCCAGTTCACGATAGCAGTACATTTAGTGCGTCCGCCTGTCATTTGTTTTACGACATCTGAATCTGTAATTATTTGTTTTAGTACTTTTATTGAGCAATCTTGAGCAACATATGAAATGTGGTGCTTGATATTGTGATAAACTTCAGTCAATTCGGCAATGCTAACTTTTTCACTTTGTGCACTTATTATCATCAAATGGTTGAGCGGACGTTATGGAAAATCAAAGCTTAAATTGCCGCAAGCCGAGAAGCGGCAGCGCACATTCGCGAACGGACATGTCATAAAATAATTATCTAAATACAGTCTAAAGTACAACCTGTTAGCGGCTTCCGTCGAGCACTTTCAGCATGCTTATCAAGAGTCCAGGCGTGCTGAAGATCTCCCTGAGAACACGCAGCAAGCCAAGGTCGCACATCGAAGATAGCGGCGGCGACAGCTGCCTCCTCGAAATTCAGAAAAACTGCACACTCGAACTGAATCGCCCAAAACTGCTTATGTAGACTGATTTAACCAAGACTGAATTGCCCAGACAGATTACTCGAATTTTCGCCCACGGCTGCTTGTTCGAATTCCGCCCAAGACGGCTTGTTCGAATTCCGCCCAAGACGGCTTGTTCGAATTGTGCCCAAGACGGCTTGCTAAGGAAAACGAAATCCAGAATAAATGCATGCAACCCTTTGGTAAACGACCAACAAAATAAAACGGAACTTACCCCGGGTGAACTGGGCAAACGAGCATCGAAGGCTAGATGCGGCATGGCGTAGAATAAAATCTCACATGCTTCGCTTTGCAGCGAGGCCCCAAAGCTCCCATAACTAACAAAATGTAGCGGCAAGACAAAGCGGATCACCAAAGCCAGCATAAAACATCTTCGCCGCGTTCCGTCAAACCAAAAGGGACGCGCTCAGCCAAAAGAATGCGGCCTCGAGAGCGCTCCGACCTCACGCTGTCGAGCAAGGCCAAAATCATGCCTGAACGATAACGATAACAGCCCCACAGAAATCGCAAATTAACGAAGGCGTAAAACTAGCAATGCAGAACTACAGGGAATAACAAAATAACCGTAACACACTGCCTTTTGGAGTAAAGAAAGAACTTATTCGCTGAGACATGGCTGTTGCACTTTTTGAATCTTTGTTTTTCTTTGACGCAGCGTGATGTGTTAATGCTTTTAAGGCATCATAAGCTACAGTGAACGTAATTTTACACAATTTGCAACAGCCTTTTGTGTCGTCTTCTTCACATTTATTTAACCACGAAAATCGCAATTCCCAGTCAACATTATAGTGGCAAACCCTTCTCACTTTCTTAGGTGGAGTTCCTTTACTGGTAGATGCTTTCTCGTCTTCCATTATGATTACCAAAACCACCTTCACACGCGCCGTACGTAAAAACAGCAAAGAAACACAGGAAACTAAATATAAATAAAAGATGTCGATATAATTGACAGCCCGGGTACTCCCACTATAGCTTGTTAGCGACTGAGATACGGCGCGGGAGGGGCGGGCTTGGTAATGCGTCGACCTCACCTCGCACCGCCCGCACTGTGCTGTTTGACTCGAACGCAGCTTTCGGGAGCGGTTCAAGAGTCAGTTATGAAACTGTTCGTAATTTTCACCGAAACCGGACAATCTTCTGTCCGGTTTATCGAGATTTTCTTGACTGGACAAGCATAACGAAAACCGGACTGTTCGGTCGAAAACCGTACATCTGGCAACCCTAGTTATCAACTACATTTCAAAGGTGAGTTAACAACTTAAAACACACATTAAAAGCATTCGAAAGTTTATCGAGCACGTCGTAGCACATTCACAAAAGCGCCTCCAGGAGGAACTCGAAGTTCGAGAGTTCGAAATCAAAATATTAAGTAACCGACCTTTGCGATGGATTTCCCCAACTCCAGAGGGCGTCGACAGGGGTTCGAAGGACTGCAAGGCGGTCTGGAAGAGAACGACCACCAGACCACTGTCGGAGGAGGTTTCGCAGGCGCTTACCGGCGCTTGCTCCACGTTCGTGCCAAGCTGGAGGGCAGTCGATAGGAGACCATCATCGGCGAATTGGTTCTAGGTGCGGATGTGCACACGATGGGCGGAATATCGCTCGAATCGTCACCAGTTCAATGGACGTAACTCAACGAAAACTGCGCCTCCAAATAGGAAAGCCGTTGTACGTCACCAGGTAGGAAAAGCTAAAAGGGCAACAAGCCATAGAACCGAGCTGAATAAACTTAAAAAAACACATACCCGTTGTAGATCTTTACGGCTGCATTATGTCAAGAAGGGAAACATGTGCTTGCTAAAGCGAAATCCCCAAACGAGGTGTGGGCTTGGAAATGATCAAAAATACAATTCCCGTGAAATTCACAACACACCAAAGGTACTTTCCCACCTAAGATGCCATCGGATAATTCCAATTATGGTACGTCTCCAAGACGTTAATTTTCGAGGCAGCTGTCTTTAGTAGCACAAAAATGGCGAATGGGAAGATGGTTTCCAAAAATCCTGATAACAAAAATCTAATTTTGGGGAAGGGGCCAGATATGCAACCCAACACAGATGCATAGCGTGAAGTCTACACTCCAGGGGTTTTCGAACACTACTTCTGAATTAAATAGCTTACTTAGAATAAAATATAGCTTATAGAAGATCTGAATGCTCAGTGTCATTGCAGGAAAATTCAGGCTCAAAGAAATATAAGGCAAACAGTTAATGTTAACCGAGTTTAGGGCAAATAATTAAATAAATAGCTGTAAATGACTTTTGAACCGTAACAATCTCTATTAGTTGAAGTTTAAATTTTTATTTTAATTCTTGACTATTTAATGACATCAAATGTCAACTTGACTTCAACATTTTCTCAAACCAGGTATTGACAAATCTATTTTTACATTGACATAACTATCAATTAACTCACCAAAGTAGTACTGTTTTGTATTTTACTCTTTCTTTTATTGTTCGTTATTCAAAATGCTTTGATATTAATTACTAACACAAACCTTATCACTTCTTCAGCTTACATTTCCAATATTTAAATAACATTGCTCCTATCCTCAAGAGATCCCGATGTTCACCTTATGCAACACCTACAGCTTATTCCTGTCAACCAACTCCAAACGTCCGCAAAATCCGGTATCACTCCCCTCATCAAACGTCACCTTCACGCCAATAGACTCCTGGTAAGTTTCAGCTTTATAAATAAATCTGATCTTATCTTGTTTATTCCTTAGATAGTCCTCTGCACTCAGCAACCCCCACAGAAGCTGTCAAACTCCAGCTGGCACTCCTGCTAACCTCCTTCAAGATGAATGACCTTACTTCAATACAACCACCAATGTAACCAATGAATATTTAATTATGTGGCACCATCACCAATAAATCTAATTTCCTCCAATTCAGTAGTTCTCTGGTTCTTTCTATTTAATTCACTGTATTAGACAATCTCTTCATTGATTGTTTAGTTTTAATAAATTATTATTTCATTTTCATTTCTGCACCTCGTAGATTTGTTAATAGTGTTTAAATTTGTATACTACCAAATAACTATACAAATAAGGTATAATTTCTAACTTTTATTGATCAAAATTAAACATTTATAGATTATTTTTACATTTTTTACGAGTTTGTTTTTACAACTGACTAAACAAAATCTTTATTTCTATTAAATGCAATTCTTCTTGCCCTCTTGTGAATTTTAAATATCCTATTATTACATGCTATCAATTCTTATTATTATAAAAAATATATTTGTCAATTGTAACCTTGGCTTGTAACTTATTAAAATTAACTGCAACCATCAAAATTTGAATACTCAATTTCTATTTATACCTCAAATTACCTTACTCATTGTCTCAATTAATTTTATCATTCTTATTGAACTTTACACCCAATCTTTATTAAACTCTTTAGAATCTGATTATAATTAACCTTCCAAATTTATCATTTCTATCATCCATATTTTAAAACTACCTTTTGCATATCATAACAGTATTTACAGGGACGCAAATAATGCAAATAGAATATATTGCAATAGCTCACCAGGTAAACTATGCTTTAATTCATGTAATGTCTTAACTATCAAATGATAACTGCTTTTAAATCAAGAGCTCTTATTTTCAGGGTGGGTTCATCAAAATCTAGTTTGCTATCAATGATACTTGACTTCAAACTTGACTTTCAAAATTAATCAAACCAGGTAAACTGACAACTGTATCTCACATTGACATTTACTACTATTCAAATCACCTATGTAAGTACTAACTAAACTTTAGGTTATCACTTTCCAAATTGACAGTTATTCAAAATGATTTTTCCACTTATCTTAACAAACCTTAATAGCTGCTCATGCTTTCACTGCAAACACCAATCACTACTGGATCCTGTCATCGATAGACTGCAGCACTCAATGTCCAATTCACCAACAGCAACCCCTTTGATGGTCCGTGACTCCTTTCAACTACTCTTGACCTGTCAAACCAACTGCTCAGATCCCTAATTCCAGTCCTAGCTCCTCCTGGATGTCACCGTCACACGATCTTCCTCCTGGTAACCTCCTTCTGGCTCCGTCCGGTCAAATCAACTCCCTTGGTTCCAAAATCTTGTCCTGGTTATTCCTGGATGTCACTGTTCCTGCCGGATGCCACGGCTCCTTCTGAATGTCACCGTCACACGATCCAAGTCCTGGTAAGTTACTATCCTTTTATAAATTCCAATTGTAACTTTGTTCCTCTTTGTTCAGACAATCTGATGTCTCAAGAAACGTCGACAGAACACCCAAATCAAATAATAAATTGTAAAATACCTCTTCTAATATCTTGTACGTATGAATAAATTCAAATCTCCTCAACTAGTATAATGTCCTGTATTCGACATCCAATTAGCTGTATCTGTAGCTTCTCCTCTAACACTTGATGTCACAATATCTTTTCCATTTAATATATTTCACTTTATTTTACTTTGTAGATTTGTTTTCAGCCGTTATTTAATTTGTTATCACCAAAATTAGACAAATTAAGGCAGAGATTCTATTTTTTATTATACCAAAATTATTATAGCCAAATTACATACATGCTTTCTTGAGTTGTTTTATGTAACTGTTTTTAAACAAACTTTTTATATCTATTGGAGACAATTCTTAATGCACACTTCCTATTTTTTTCTAAATAATGCTATATACAGAATTTTTTTAACAAATACATTTGTCAATGTTACCTTGGTTTATTTTTATAAATATTAAATACAACCATTAAGTTTAATCCGTTCCAATAAATATAACAATATTAAATGATTCACAATGAAAAGAACCCTTGTATTTTTTACTTTCGTTATTTATGTTCAAAACTTTATACCCATCAAGATTCAATTATTATAACTGTCCAACTTTATTAGTTCATTTTAAATATTTCCTTCATATGCTTTAATTTCCTGCATCATGTATCATAACAATATATCTGCAACAATTTTATTTTTAGTTTTTCAGTTTTCGATGAACTAACTAGTACAGATGTTTGTAGTACAGACGGTTTTCTTCCATTCCATAATGACTTTACTAGAGTCATGCTAAGGTAATCTCTGAAAGTTCTTTGTGGCGCTTTACTAATCATGCTATTTTTTGGGTATTTCGCCACAGCACAATAGTATATTAAAGTATGAGTGGATAACAAGGTCTTTAAAACACGCGCGGGTTTTCGAGCACGACGGCGCGGCGTAGCCGGAGTGCTCGAAATAGAGCAAGTGTTTTAAAGACCAGTTATCCACGAATACTTTACGCTATTTTTTATTATACCTCCAATACTGGAAATAAATTACGCACTAAAAACTTAGAAATAATTTTTGTCGTGATAAATCGAGAGGGCATAATAATATTGCTACTATAGTTACGAGAATTATTTACGTTATTGTCGCGTCCATGTCCGTTGTTGCATTCGGTCGTTTCCTTGACAACCTTTAAAGCTCGGCGAGCTTTAATCGCCTACTTTCGCACCCTCGGGCGTGCTTTAAACGGCGATTCTGATGCAGGTATAATAAAAAATGATTTTTAGCTTAATTAGTCAATGCCGATAACGGAAGTATATTTTTCATTTTGTAGTGTGGCGAAATACACAAAGAAACAGCATGTTCATGCTACGGCATTAGTCATTACCCAACATTAACACTCTCACTCAATGATCATCAGCATACACTGTGACGCCAGGAAATCACCTTTCTGTTATTTGTTAGTGCACATTAAGTAGAATACTAAAACGCCACGTTAGTGCCAACTATACAGTAAAACAATGATCATGAAAACGTACTTGGTGTTTGCAGTATTGATTTTTAAAGCATTCGCGAAATATAGCGGATTTAACCTTTTTAAAGTGTGTTGGTTAAGCAAAGCTCAATTGACTGTGCGAAAAATTACATTAATGTTAGTTTCAGTAGCATAACAACACCGTTAAGACTGAGAGGTTTGAGATATCTCGCTTTAGTAATGTCTTTATGAAGAAAGCATCGGTGGTTACCTTTAAATACAACAGAACTGCCACGGCTATGAATATGACGATGTCGTTCCAAATGGATCTTGATGATAAAGTGAAAGTGCGTAGGCTTAGAAAGTTACTTTTATTTATTGACGCGTGTTATTTCAGCTTATCATACAAGGTTATAAATTCATCAGCAATGTGTATCGAATCTTTCCTTTGCGTTTCCAAATAAATGCCTGTGAAGCTATAAAGCAGAATGCTATACGCGTTGACACTTTTCTCAAATGCGGACATTTTCAAGGATGCTCAGTTAAAAAGGTATGTTGTACTTAGTTTCGAAATGTATGGATATAGTTCAGAAGACATCTACACTTCTTTATCAGTTTTTCATATTGAGCTGTTTCACATGTACTATAGGTACCCTAAATATGTAGATTGGTGGAGGCTAGTGGGAACATAAGAACATATAAAACAATGCTTTTTTTTATTTTATAATGCACCTTGATCTTTTTTTTTAATGTAAAATACTTCTTTATGGCAACAGAATGAAGTAAATCATGTAGATGTTCATAAGATCTTTCTTATTGGTCCCAAAAACAAGATTTTTTTGTACTAGCGAAACAAATAATTATTTTGTCACATTTTTGTTCTTTTTCGACGAAAAATCATAACTGTATGCATTCAAACGAGTGAAGACTCAATTATCATGGAAGTCCCTATATTCACTTACTTAACAGTACTGTGTATCAAGGTGCCAGTCATGAAAACTTAATTGTCATGAATGTACTTATGTTCGCACAAGCCGACACCAATCTGAATACTTGTACTTTAATTTATTTGGTTGAATAAATTGAAGCAGGTTATGCAAAGGTAAAGTATTAATTACTGCCTTAAGCAATCCTACCTTTAAACCTTACCGACTCTATTAACTGTCTGCAAGCTTCCTTGATAACGAGCGAATTTGTTTTTTCCACCACAAATGTCTTGTTTATCTTCCCAAACCTTTTTAAGAAAAATAGCAATTTATTATGTAACTAATTTAAACCAACAAACTTTTTTAGTCATTAGTTCTAGCAAACTCTTTTCATGATTAGCTCAGTTTCATTGACGTGTTTCTTGTAAATATCTACAAGTGTCTAAAAACGGATCAGGAGTGCTTTGAAGATTTTTGATAGAGCATGTCTTGAATAATATATTACACTTAGCAGAGCAACGGACCACGGTTAAAGGTCGAGAGATAGTTTTGTTTTCATTTGGTGGATGATAAAAACAACTTCACAATCATTGAATTATGGCATTTATGACAATTAATCACAAATTGGAGGTTTGTTTGTCTGCTATATATAAGGTCTAGGCATGCGGAGTACCAGCCACCTAAGAAACCGACTTGAGAGCACCAAGTCCTGCAAGCTACGCAAAATTTTATCCAAACTATTTTTGACCATATTTAGTTTTAGATACCTTTTATTTAGCTTCTACATCTGATCCGATTGTTGGTTTTAATTACGAAAGAAATTTAAACAAACTCTTTGCAGAATATAAAATATTTTATGTGCAACTGGACACTAGAATAATGATCCTGCAAATAAATACAAAACCAG